>MASP02000138.1:0-159883 GCA_001693025.2 Colletotrichum lindemuthianum | reverse complement strand
AGTCTATATATAAGTGAAATATGTTGATGTAAACTTGGTGAGTATTTCTATGGGAAGTGTATGGGTACATGGGGACTTTTGGGTTTTGTGTGTATCACTTTTTTTGTCAACAACTTGGCCGTGTCGGACATGTGGCAGTGAAAGTAAGGTGAAATACTGTCCCACACCGCTGCAGAATCGTCTCAGAGGAGCCTGGCGACAGAGGCTAGACTCTCTCGGCCGACGGGCCCAGCACCCCACCCGAGAATACTTTTCGGCAAACTAAAAAGGATTTTCACACTTCGTATGGTCGGACTGGTGTCGTTGTCCACCAGCCGCCGTCACGGTGTGATGAAGTCCCATCGAGGTGGTCAAGACCTCCATTACAAGTAGTGGTGAGGTGGGGTTCCATGCATACGTAGTATGCAGTCTGGGGGTTGGAACTGGCGTCTCCCAGACGTCATACCGCACTTGGACGTCATCGGTGGGTCCGCCATGCAAGCTTTGCAGGGACCAGGGCCACCTGCCTGCCAGATGCTTCCGTTTCGGGTCACAAACTACGACCGTCTTGTTCATATCGCGTGCCGACGGCATTCTTTCCCAGCTCAACACCCACCGTCCACCGCCGGAACTGCAGAAACCGTTTGGACGGCTACCGGTTGACTTTGGGCACTGCAGAATTGAATCGCGGCCGTTTACCGTTTGCGGAGTGTATTTCCAGGGAGTGGCCAAAGGAAAGGACTCCTATCTCAAAATAACCTATCACATCTGGCAGGTCTCGAACAATGACCGGCCTGACGCAGGCGAGATGTAGGCAACCGACCGTATCCTGACAAGCTCCGTGTTTTACGGGGACCCACTTTGATACGGTCGGGTGGCCTTTGCGGGAGACCGGAAATCGGCAGGTCGCTAGCTGAGGACCTCGTCTCCGCAATCCGGTTGCTGCCCTCCAATTTTCGTCGCTCGCGCAAGTTGCGATGCGTCTTGAATACACTCACATCACCTTCTAGAGTCCTTCTCTTGGTAAATAGGACCAGACAGCCAGCTTAGGGTTCTATCGTCTGATCTGATGATTGGGACGGCTGAACTCTGCTGCCGGTGCGTTGCACAGCTCGCCAACCACTCAAGGGGACCCGTCTCTCGCGCAGTGTTACGACTACGTATATGATGTAGAGATAGACTGGTCCAACTCACCAAACCTTTCCAACTTGTCCCCTAAAGCTTCGATCGTCGCATGAGTGGAGGGCGACTGGATATCGCCAATTGACACCGCACAGCCAATGGCCGAAATACAGCGACATATGTGCCAAGCCACCAAGAGTTTGGTTCACAGTGCTGTTTCTCGTTGACGGGAACGTGCGAGTTTCTGTTGCTGACGTTGGCGGACAGCCAGGAAGGGACATGCACTCACTGCTGGGCCGCCGGACAATAAATGTTGCCAGCTCAGACGGAGCTCGCGGGTTCGCTAATCGAGGCAAGTGCGGCTCGTGAAAAGATGACGAGAAGGCCGTCAAGCTTTGATGAAGCCGTGAACCAATTGGATTCGTCAGATATCACGCCCCGCGAGGGGGGGGTAAACAGATGACATCTGGGGTTGACTACCACAGTATCCGCACTCCGTACAATGTGAGAGCAAGTTCCACCCCCCTCCTCCGCTGAACAACTGTGAGAGTTCTCCACCATCTCGGTCGGTATCCGTGCGAAGCGGAAGCTCAACCATCATTGGCGGCGTTGGAGCGTATTCATCTATTGCGGGACCGCAACGGCAGCGCGATAACGCGGCGGAAAAGCTGATCCACGGCCCTGGCTCGCTCGTGTCCGTTCTTCCACCGGACCCCAAGACCATTCCTCCTCTCACCGTCTCTCAAACCAACATGCAAGGAGAAACACACAAAGTTCCCGCTGTTGCTGCATGCAAGTGCGAGGTGACATTCCTAAAAACCTGTTTTGGACCCGTGGTGCTGCCAGCCACGCCAGTAGTCTCCCTGTGCCGGCTTGGCCGGCTGTCTGTTGTCCGCCCATGGGGCGGTAGGTAGGTCTTCAGGGTGACTGTTCAGACGAGGTGCAAAAGCCCGCGAGTCACAATGCTGTCGGCTGGAACGCATGGGGCGCCGCTCTGGATTAAGCTTCCTCGAATCCGGCGACAGCACGTAGGAAATTCTGCCCGGCCGGAAATTTTA
The DNA here is from genome assembly GCA_001693025.2 of Colletotrichum lindemuthianum. Lineage (NCBI taxonomy): Eukaryota > Fungi > Ascomycota > Sordariomycetes > Glomerellales > Glomerellaceae > Colletotrichum > Colletotrichum lindemuthianum. Next base: position 157,724 of record MASP02000138.1, on the reverse strand, counting down.
ACGAGCAATTGGGGGGGGGGGGGGGGGGGGGGGGGGTTTTTTTTCGGCGGGGGGGGGGGGGGGGGGGGGGGGGGGGGGGGGACAGTGGTTCGTTTGCACGGCTGCAACCGGTGGTGGACCTCTATAAGTGGTCACGTGTTTCTGGGGGTGACCAGGTTGACATTTTGAGTAGCCTCCGAAATGTCGAGGGCGATGGACCACTATCACAGCTCGCGGTTCCATTTTGACTCCTCGCAGATATCGTGTAATACCCGATGGAGATATGCTCGCGGTACAATCGGCATGATGGGCCACAAAACGCGAGACGACCAATCAAAGGTGACAAGCCTGTGACGGGGCGCCGGTGGTTTGGAATGAAGATGTGACATTCTGCGGTATATTGTTTCTTTTGGCGATATGCGTTGTAAAAAAGAAAAAGAGGACAATGCGATGAAAGGCAAAAGCCAGCGTGGGGCGTAAAGCATTAACGGGCACACCCTGCAGACTCCATCGCCAGGGTTCTTTCAACCGTCCGACCGTGTTACTCTTCTCAGACATTGTGCCAGGGCTTCCGTGATATCCACTCAACTCGAAAGCTGCCACTCACCCTTACCGATTTCGACAAATTTGTATTTCGTGGGGTTCCAAAACATCGCTTTTCCTCTTCGAACATTCAAAGCAAAACCTTGGTAGCCACACTGAGCAGCCATGCCGCATCCTGCCAACTGCCTTGATTAGCCTTTGGAGGCGGGATCCGCTCGTCCAAGCCGTTGGGGGCGCCCTCGAAGTGCCGGGCTGACCACGAGCGAATCTCGTGTGCCTCGTCAGTCTCGTCATCCTCGGAGCTCAAGTCCTCGTCGTCGGTTTCTTCCTCGTTTTCTTCGACAGCAAACAACGGCCACCCCAAAATATTGCCAACCCAGGAACCCGCACCCGCTCTCTCACCTTTGACGAGCTTCCTCACGGCAGCTTCGTCGTCTTGAGTCGTGTCAAAGTCAAACGCCTCCAAATTCTCGTCCAAATTGACGAAGTCTGGGCCTGGGATGATTTCTTCACTGTCATGGTGACGAGGGAAGTAGCCTTCGTCAGAGTGGCGGTCCATTGGCGTCATCACTTGGTTTCGTGGGCCAACTCTGCTGGCTGATCTGCTCCCAGGACGACTCGGTCTGGCAGAGTGGGTATACGATCCATCCAAGTCGACCAAGCTGCCGCGCCTGCTGCCGCGACGGCTAGCCAGCTCCCGCTCCCGAGCCAATTCCCTCTCGAAAGGCTCCTCTTCGGCATCTCGCATGCCGGTCAAGCTCGTCGAGCTAGCCCTCGACACAAGCCACGCCTGACCCTTGAACTCGCGGCTCTCGTTGCTGATCAGCGCGCCGGTCCTCAGCAGCCAGTCGCTGTCGTTCGGATCCTTCACGGGAAGATCATCTTTACGACGACGGACCGTTGGCGAGGTCGTGCCCGAGACGGATTTTCGGTAGTGGGCTTTGCGGTCGTTAGCTGCCGGAGCGAGGTGGATTGCCGACTTGCTCTTGGGAAGCTCGGCATGCGGGACAGAGGAGCGACGGGCGTGTGAGTTTGAACGGGCCGGAGAACGGGTAAGCAGACCCGGGGTCGTGGGAGCCGACTTTCCCTGCAGATAGGAGGTGCTGTGGACAGGCGAGGTGAGGTGTTCGGGGAGAGCGTCGTCATCCCGCATGGGAAGCCTCGAGGTGAACGGGGCCAAGGAGAGGTGGTTCAGGTTCGTGCTGGAGCGGTTCTTCCGGCGCGCCTGCTTCGCGTATTGCTTGTATGCTTCCTCCATGTTGTTTTCTTCTAGTGTTCAGGCTGTCGACTGGCAGATTTGACATATGGCAGAAAGGGTAAGTGGGCGAGTCTCAGCCAAAGGAGAGAAGAAGCAAGGCAAGGGTTAATGAGGTGAGTTTCTGTCTCTATACCAGGAGTTCGGGCGGTTTCGGTTCTGGCGGCCCTTATAAGGGGAATCGGTTGGGAAGCACCAGGAAAGCTTGTTGAGTAATGGAAGGGAGACGACGCGGTCATTGGATATGGAATGAGGAGAGAGCTACGCCCGGGGATATGCAATGCAGGAAGAGCAATGCGCTAATGGCAAAATCCGGGGCGACCCGGGGTTACGTACCGAGGGTCGCAGAGACGACCGGCTCCCGTCGTCTGTGATTTGCTGATCCGAACCTGCGGGGAGGGCCTGTGATTGGACGCACCATTACGTAGCGGTTGAAGGGTACAAGTAGCTTGCCCGGATGCCTAACTGCAGAACAAGTACTCTCGAGAAGTGACTCTGTACGCGGTACATGCTTACAGTGGGTACATTTACGATATGCGTATACACTGCCGCCCCTCGTCATGCAACCCTTCAAACGCCAATGCAAAGCCAATGCCTTTGCGATAGTCGGGCTTCTTTAAGATACCGGTCCTATTCAACTGGCGGTCGACCGCATTGGCAGCGGGAGCCTCATCCAGGCCCTTGGTGTGAGGTAGTTTTCTTCTGTTATCAGCTAGTTGGTGAGCTGACTTTTGGCACCACCGTCACGCAGGTCGAATTCATGCAAGCGGCGCTTTTCCATCAGGTCATAATTTGTTCGTCGTGTGTGTTGCTTATTGCTACGTTAAGGGCCAAACGAAAGGTGATTTGCGAGTTTATGCTTTCGGTGAGGCGATTTCGGAAATGGCCGGGACAAGAAGAAGGCCCGTCTGAAGAAAAGTTCGATTAACAGACGAGGAAAAAACATGGAAGAGGCGACCTCAACTGAACCTGTGGGAGGCTTAGTGTAGGAGGTGGCTTGATACCCCTTTCTTGCTTCCGTTACTTCTCTCTGCGTTATTAGTGTGATTAGTTTGAGAAGCATTCCGGGAACTTGCTTGCAATTGACGCCAACACGCAGACATGCAGAGACTCGGGAGTAGGTAGGTAGTCTGAAGGAGACGGACTGGGCAGATGGCAGCGAGCTCGGGCCTCGCCAAGGTACGGAGGTACTTGGCGACGTGCTGGAGCTTCCACGGCGCTAGGCTGCCTGCCAAGTGGTGGCGGCCGCGGCGGCGCGAACTGAGATTTTTCTCCCCCGCCAGTGTCAGGCCCAATCTAGGCACTACCTTAAAAAAAAAAAGCCAAAAAAATGAAGTTGCGGTATCAGTGCCAGCAGACGACGAACGACTCACACGTTCGCAATGGTCATCAAATTCGACAACCCCACCACCAGGCAAGGCCACCAGTAACGTCACATACCCACGAATACCATTCATACGTACTGCAACGACCCCGGTTCGAGCCTTTTTCGACTGTCATTGAGAAAGGAAAAGAGTAATTGAAAGCTGCCTCTCGTTCCGCCAGCCAAAAATGAGGAACCTTCGCAATATTCGCTTCAGCACCTGGGGTTCGCAGGCGGAGAGCACAAACTCCAACTCCAACTCGGCGTGCTGCTGGGACCCCGCCAAAGACGAGATTCTCTGCGCGACTGGCCCCTCCGAGGCGAGGGCCACCGTCGAGCTGGTGAGGCTGTCGGACCATCTGCAGCAACAACAAATGTGTGGCGCCCCTTTCTTCCATGTCTTCTCTCTTGGTGTTTCTATATTTTGATTCATGTTGACGGGCCTCTTTTTTTGCACCGTTTATATCCCCGTTTCACTATGGTTGCTCGGCTTCCCCCAAGACCCCTGGCTTTCTTCTCTCCCCTTGAAATTCTGGGTTTGGCTTGGTGTGGCTTGCCACGGTTCTCGGGCTGTGGCTGAGATGACGTCTATCGGGGGAAAGGGGTTTGATGGGAGACCGTTTAGACTGACGCGCGGGTTGCTTGTAGTAAATCACACGTCGTAGCAAGTTGGGACGCGCCGAGTCCGAACCCTGATCTACCCTCAGACAGGGTCGTGAGCGTGCACCACTTCAGCGACACACTGACGACCTGCGTCATCCTCGAGGGGGGCGACATCGTCACCGTCCAAGAAGATGACGGCTTCGGCGGCCAAGATGATGGGACGCCGCTGATTGAGATTGTCGGGTCCATTGATGCGGGTATCGCGGCGGCGAGGTGGTCTCCCGACGAGGAGCTGCTGGTCGTCGTGACAAAGGAGGGGAACGCCGTGTTTATGGGCAGGACGTTTGATCCCATTGCCGATGTGGCAATGACGACTGAGGATCTGAAGCTGTCGAAGCACGTCTCTGTGGGCTGGGGTAAAAAAGAGACGCAGTTCCAGGGTAAAGGCGCCAAGGCGCTGAGGGATCCGACGATTCCTGAAAAGGTGGACGAGGGTTTGCCCAGCGTCAACGAAAATGGCAGCGCGGCGGTGAGCTGGCGGGGAGACGGTGCGTATGTTGCCGTCAACTCCGTCGCCGGTGGCGCGAGGAGAGTTGTGAGGGTGTACTCCCGCGAGGGTGTGCTCGACAGCGTCAGCGAGCCTGTAGATTTTCTCGAGGGAGGTCTGAATTGGCGGCCGTCTGGTAACCTGATTGCGGGCATTCAGAGGTTGCCTGAAAGAACAGACGTCGTCTTCTTCGAGAGGAATGGTTTGCGCCACGGGCAGTTCACTCTGCGGTCTGCGGATGGTCCCCTAAGTGACCACACCGACATTCGGCTCGAGTGGAACTCGGACTCGACGGTGCTGGCGGTGATTCTCGGCGATAGGGTGCAATTGTGGACGACGGGCAACTATCACTGGTACCTGAAGCAGGAGGTGCCGTTGACGTCCAAGTTTGCGGGGCTGGCGTGGCACCCGGAGAAGCCTCTGCGGTTCGCGGCAGCGACGACAGGTTGGTCCCGTTCCTGGAAGAGTTCGAGCGGGCATACTGACTCTGCACAGATGCTGTAAACGTTGCCGAGTACATCTTCACCGTAGCACGCGGTTCTCTGAGCCCTCCTCGCGACCACGGAGCTGTCGCCGTAGTCGATGGGCAGACGCTCAAGTTGACCCCTTTCCGTACCGCCAACGTGCCGCCACCAATGGCTCTCTTCGAGCTGGAGTTCCCGGCGGCTGTGACGGATGTCGTATTCGACCCTACCAATGTTCTTATGGCGGTCTTGCACCGTAAGGGGCTGGATGTATATCAGTGGCAGACGAAGGGTGAGCGATCGGTCAAGCCAAAGGAGCTTGCCAAGATTGCCTTTGAAGACGTTGCTGCTGCCAGACTGCCGCTTCAAGTTGCATTTTCTGGGCCTGCCGAGTGCCAGGTTCTCGTATCTGCTGGCGGACTCACCTTGGAGACGTATTCCATCGAGTCATCGTCCCTGAGCCTGGCGGACGCCGTCCAGCTGAAGGCTACGGAGACGTTTTCTTCCATCTCCAGCTACGAGGGCGAACCGGGAGTTGAGGCTGTCGCACAAGACCGTTCTGGCAAACTGTATAGGCTTCCCAGCAAGCAAGCCCCTGAGCTGCTTGGGACACAGCTTTCGGCCCAGCTTCCATGGTGTGAGGTGCGAAGTGTGAATGGAAGGACGATCGCGCTGGGGATGACCAGAAATGGTCATCTCTACGCCAATTCCAAGCAGCTCGCCAAGAACTGCACGTCTTTTGTCGTCACCCCTGCGCACATCATCTTTACCACCAACAACCACTTCCTCAAGTTTGTGCATCTGGTTGACCCTGAGGGTGAGTTCGCCTGATGCTGTATTCGTGACTTTGACTGATTGGACCAGAGATGGAGGTTCCTGGAGACGACCCTGAAATCGACGAGCGGTGCCGCAGCATCGAGCGTGGCGCGCGGTTGGTGACGGCCATGCCTACCAACATGAATCTGGTCCTGCAGATGCCGAGAGGTAATTTGGAAACCATCTTCCCCAGAGCCATGGTGGTCGCCGGTATCAGACAACTCGTGGACGAGAAGAATTACGGCAGGGCGTTTGCTTTCTGCCGAACTCAGCGAGTCGACATGAACATTTTGTACGACCACCAGCCGGCACAGTTTCTCTCCAACGTTGGTCTCTTCCTCGAGCAGCTCAAGGAAATTACCTACATCGACCTGTTTTTGTCGTCACTAAGGTGAGTCCTGCGTTCTCGAGATAGACTACCACAGCTGACTCCAAACAGGGACGAAGATGTCTCACAGACCATGTACAGAGACACAAAGAACAAATCTACAGAGGCCGCCACCGCAGATGCCGCCAACAGCTCAAAGATCAACAAGATATGCGATGCCATTCTCAAGAGCCTCCAGGGCAAGAAGAGCACGAACTTGCAAAACATCATCACTGCCCACGTCTGCAAAGACCCTCCAGCCCTCGAAGACGGCCTGACGTTGGTCTCGGAGCTCATGCAAGAGGATGAGAAGCTCGCCGAGCGCGCCGTCGAGCACATTTGCTTCCTCGTCGATGTGAACAGACTATACGACAACGCACTCGGACTGTACAACCTCGACCTCGCACTCCTCGTCGCGCAGCAGTCACAGCGTGATCCGAGGGAGTACCTCCCCTTCATCCAAAACCTGCACAACCTCCCCGAGCTGCGCCGCAAGTTCGAGATTGACGACCACCTCGACCGCAGGGCAAAGGCTCTCTCCCACCTCAAGGCCCTCGACGCCTTTGACGAACTCCAAAAGTACGTCACCAAGCACGCTCTCTACCAAGACGCGCTCGGCCTCTACAGATACGACCAACCCCGCCACCAAATCCTGACGGGCCTGTACGCGACCTACCTCGAATCCAACTCCAAGTACCGCGACGCCGGCCTCGCCTACGAAACCCTGCAGAAATTCGCCAAGGCCACGAGCTGCTACCGCGTCGCCGGCGTGACCTGCTGGCGCGAGTGCCTCTTCGCCGCTCAGCAACAGGACCCCCCCTTGTCCGACGATGCCTTCTCCGAACTCGCATCAACCCTGGCCGATGCCCTCTGGGAAGGCAAGGAGTACGCCGCCGCCGCCACCATCCACGCGGACTACCTCTCGGCGCCCGAAACGGCGGTCAAGTGTCTCTGCAAGGGCTACCACTTCGCCGAGGCCCTCCGCCTCATCGCCCGCGCCCGCCGCTCCGATCTGCTGTCCACGTTTGACGCAGCCCTCGTCGAGGCGCTGAGCAGTTCGACCGAGTTCCTGGCAGACTGCAAGGCGCAGCTCCTCGCGCAGGTGCCGCGCGTCGCGGAACTCCGCAAGAAGGCGGCCGAGGACCCGCTCGCCTTCTACGAGGGCGAGCGGCCCGGTGGTCTCGGCGGGGATGTCCCCGACGACGTCTCCGTGGCGGCCAGCTCGCGTCTCAGCACCGGCGCGAGTCTGTTCACGCGGTATACCGGCAAAGACGGCAGTGTCGGCACCGTCGGGACGGGCGTTTCCCGCGCGACGAGCAAGAACCGCAAGAGGGAGGAGAAGAAGCGCGCCAGGGGACGCAAGGGCACCGTGTACGAGGAGGAGTACCTCGTCAACAGCGTCCGTCGGCTGGTGGAGCGCGTCGAGGGCGGAGCCAAGGACGAGGTGGCGAGGTTGGTGTTTGCGCTGGTGAGACGGGGTATGACGGAGCGCGCGAGGGCCGTCGAGGTGCTCGTGGCGGAGGTCGTGGAGGGATGCAAAGCCGCGGTGCGCGAGGTGTTCAACGTCAAGGACGAGGATCAGCTTGAGACGGTAGGACCCGATGGGGAGATGTGGGTTCCCTCCGGAGGCGATGCGGTGCTTGCGGAACATCTCGATGCGAGGGTCAAGAAGTTGGAACCGCCTGTTCTCACGACGTTTCAAAAGTTGACGCTGCTGGGGTCATAAAGACAGAGTAGATGCTGATAGATGGATAAACCAAAAGGAGATAGACCTCGTTCGTGTGTCTACTAAAGCTACAATATTGCACATTTGGAATTCTACCTGCTGTTCATACACGTGACCCCTTTTCACCACACCTCTATAGCAGCCCCTTACTGGGGCGAGGGTCGGTTCTGCGTCGGCGTTTCCGGCGGCACGGCGGCGGCGGCAGCAGCAGCAGCGGCCTCTACAACCTTGTCCGTCGACGACGACGAAACCTCTGAGATGCCCGCGGCGTTCAACACCTGGGCCTTGTTCTTGGCAATAACCTCGCCAATCTTCTCGAGCATCTCGGGCGTGAGCGACGGCTTTCCGCGACGGCGGCGTTCGTCGCGCTGCTGGCGGTTGAACTCCTGCACCGCCGTCCTCGACGACTTTGAGCCCGCGGCCGTGGGGTTCCTGAGGCTCTTCTTCTCGGCCTCGCGGCGTTCGGCCTGGGCGACGTATTCGTCCGTGTGGCGCGTGCGGAAAACGGAGTACTTGTTGCGCAGCTCGTCAATGACCTCCATGGGCATGGGCGCTTCCAGCAGTCTCGGGATGTACGTCTCCTCGAGGACGTGCTCCCGGGTCGTGTCGGCGGCCATCTCCTCCGGCTCCTCCTTCTTGTCGGACTTGGGCCAGGGGATGATGATGTTGGCGCCGGGCACGCGGCGATCCCAGCTCCTGAGGCCGATGGTTTTTGCGGTGCGGACCCTGTCGTGGACGAGTTTGCGGATGATGACGTCGCGGGCGACTCCGGTTTCGGGGTCGACTATGGGGTGGACGAGGCGGATGGAGGAGATGGGTACGTCCATTGCCACGTTTTGCGTCGGGGCGGTTCCATCGTTCAGCTTTCGGAAGACTTCGGGGACGGAGGTGGTGACCTGTACTTCTGTCAGGTGGGTGTCTTCTTACGGAGCATGAAATCACGAGGAAGAAGCCGCTGGGAATCTTACACTGCAAAGGTTCTTCAACTGTACGGTGCCGTGTTGGCGGTTGATGCTCGCAATGGTATCGATCCTGCCCCTGTCGGGCCCGTCGAGCACGACGACGCGGTCTTTGACGGCCAGGTTGAGGAAATTCGGCGTTCCTGCCCATTTGCATCGCTCTATAAGGTCCTCGTCCTTAAGTGACGTAGAGCGGGTGTTCCTGTTGGTCTCGAGGGCGCCCCATTCGGGGAAGACGTCGCGGCGCGGGGCCAGGGGTCCGAGGGTCCATTTCTCCTGACGCACGAGGCGGGCCGTCTTGATGTCGAGATTGAGCTCGTCGAGTTGGTAGCGCTGCTCGTTGATGCGGGCCTTCTTCTCCTGCACGATCTCCCCGCGTAGCGCCCGGTTCTCCCTCGTCTTGACTTGCTTCTCGGCCTGGCGCGTGCGCGCCAATAATCTCTTCATCGTGGGTGTGTGATGTGTGTCAGGCCCGTCAATTGGCTGTTTCCCTCGTTTCTCGGTTCGGTCTCGCCTATGTCGAGGGCATTGGGGGTTCCTGTTCGTAGGGCTGCCGGGGCGGACGTCGAGAGGGGGTTGTCTGTCGACGATGCCGGAACTGACGATTTGCAAATTTCAGACGGGCCAGGAGCTACTACTATCCGATCCCTGCAGCTGTCGCCCGCGCTCGCTGGTCTGCCCAGGCTCCACTATTGTCTACCTACCTTAGGTCGGGTCCATCCGAAGCATCCAGGTGGCCCGAGGCCCGGGGCGCGAGCTTCCCGGAATATCAGATGAGCCGAAAAGCCGAATCATGCCCAATAGGTAAATCCTTGGGCACCACCCAGTACCTACCACTTTTCGACTGCCAAGGATGGACTAATCGATGAACGGTCAAACCCCACAGCCCCTAGGCCAGGGGAGATGGCGGCATGTATCCGCTGCGACGCTTCACTTGTAGTTGAACATGTCGCGGCGGCCACCGCCGCTTGCTCCAGGTGTGTGTGTATGTACCTTCAGCGTACACACATGCTTTCAAATGGGCTGTACGGAGTATACGTACAGAATGGATGATGAACTGAGGTTTATTGCTATGCAATCTCCGACATCTGATTCTGGAAGGCCTCTGTAAAAGCTCTGTCATGCTACGTCCACGATGATCCTCGTGACCAGGTGACGGAAATGCCACGAGATGACATTACTTGATGGTAAAGCACCTCATCAAATGTCGACCGTAGCACTTGAAGAATGCCTAGTCTTTTTTGCGCCGATGAACTGCAATAGATGCGACCAGGTATCCGTCGTCATCTGTCACTGTGGTAGCCCGTGTCTTCTACGCTGTGTCATGTCACTGCCACTGCCTCGGCTCGTATCGGGAACTGGCTCAGCTTGATCCAGGATAGCACGTTATTTAGGGGACCAACGCTCAGAAATGGATACGGCACAATTACCGAAGCGTCGAACCGCGACGGCGTGCCAGCTGGAGACCGCCCCGAAGAGGCTGAAGGGCGAGACATCTGCACACCCTTCCTGACGCCTCTTTTCCAACCTCCAGGCGGCACGGCTGCTCCCTTGAGATAGCCCCGTGAATCGAATATCGGACGACTTTGGGGATTCGCAGACAAAGTCAGGTGGCATGTCACCACTGCCAGAGCCAATCCGACCGCTCACAGTCCGATTACATTGCTCAGAGAGTGAGCAACGCACGGCATATCGCACGGTGACAGGGGTCTGTTACAATGCTAGACCCAGGACTTTTTTTGGCCGCCTCGGCGTCGCGGCGCAAGATGCGTTGAGCAAGGCGTCATCCCTCACAGAGCGACACGCGTAGAGATAGGGTGCAGATGAGCTTCCACGTCTCCTCCATCGCGCAGCCGCAGCTCTCTCCATGTGGGTTGCATATGCACGAATGGCTGGAGACCATGTGGAAAGTAGCTCGGAGCTTGTGTGAGCCAAGGCAGCTTGAGGTTCTGCAAGCAAACACCACAGGGAGGAGGCCTGGGGCGACGTATCGTAGCGCATTGTGTCATGACCTGATGTGCTTGCTGGGCCTCTTTCCTGTGAGTCTTAAAAACAATCAAGTCGTGAATCATAGAATATAGAATACATAGACCTAACTAGAAACAAGACAGTCCTTAGTTGGGCGTGCTAGGGTGCTGCAGCGAGACCATGCAACTTCGCCCCATCGAGGGACCTGAGATCAGACTCACATGTACCTACTTATAGTTAGCTCAGCTCCCTCAGGAATCAGCATTAGCTTCCAGCCCAAACTGCGGATGCGGCTGTATTTTCGATTCTCGAATTTGATGATGTGGTCGGAGACAAATTCTTCTCCCGCCACCTTCCCGTGGGCGAGAACGTTGTCTTGACTGAGCCACTGAACATCTGGTTTCAGTGCAAGCTTGGACCTGGAGATGGGAAGGGACCACTGGGGTCTTCTGAATGACTTGATGAGGACCGAAAGGTTAGTGCTTCAGGGAGAGACAAAAACTGGCAAAATATCGGTGTACGGAACGTCCAAGAACTCGCATGTCATGGTGCTGGGCGAGAACACGTTCTGCTTATAATTAATCGCAAGCGTTCGCAGATCGGGCGGTGCAGCAAGTGTTGAGCCTGATCGTGAGCTTGCCGAACAGCCCCCCCAGTCCCTGTACTCGTAATCCAGAGAGATACCCACGGGCGGTGACCGAGAAAGCTCCGTAGATGCTGCAAATTGAGTAATGGTCCGGGCAGGACAGAGGGGCATAGATCTGAGACCCGAGGGCGACGTCGTCAGCTCGGCATTTGGAGCAGCTTGTTTGTCGTCGGCAGTCCTCATCGCATAGTCCCACACGTGCCATTGCAGTACCTACTTTACTTCACGGATATCCGTACTGTCAAACTTCGATAGTGTAGGCATTATCGGCCCCTGGATTTCCTTATCGCCTCACTCCTGTTTGGCCAGCCAACCAGTCATCCATACAAGACCGACATCGACTCTTACAACGTAAATACTTGGCAGGTCAGTAAATACCCAGACACGGTGCCATCTTTTCCTCAGGCAGTCGTGTGCTCTTATTAGGACCGGATTGAGAACAACATCAGCATCAGGAGTCGCCCGTCATTGTGCATGCACACTGTCTGCTGTCGTTCAACAGGCGAGATTTCCACAAGGCCACAGGACGCAGGATACAGGCCAGGGGGCGCCCTCTAGCGGGTGTTGCCACCCAATTGAGAGGTCAGAACAGACCCCAGAAGCCACCCCGCCCCTGTATCCGTAACGGCCCCTTCCATCCAATTCGCATTTCCATTCGCCTTATTTTTCTGCCTCAGGACACCGTTTCCCTTCTCAATAAGGACACACGCGAGTTGGGTACTGGCCGACCGGGGCAGCGCAAGTACTGATTATATGGGAGGCACAGCCAAAAAATACCTTGGCCTTCAAGTAAAACCAACATCAAGTTGAAAGGGGAAGGGGACAAAACAAGGACGCGACATCCAGGCCTGATCCTCTTTCTCATCAAGTTCATTCAACTGGCCACCACAATCCAAACAGCCGCCCCGTCCTGTCGCTGTTGTAGCCCTGGCTTCGGCGGACCGACCAGTCAACAGGTGGCTCGGTCCAATCCAAAGTACCGTCACCGTTGCCGTCATTCTGCCATTCAGCTGAACAGGCACATGCACTCTACCTTAGCCAGAGGCAACCAGCGGCTCGGAAGTTTGGTTGGCACGAGCCTACTCAAGCAGCTAGATTAGGTAAAGAAACACCCAATCGTCCCCGACATGTACTTAGCACGACGACTTTCGCACTACAAGATCAGAAGATTAAAAAGGTACTTCGCCAGCTGTCTGTACGCCGTACTGAATACGCGTCGTAGTTGGTGATTCTATATCAGCGCCACACTATCAGCAGAGGCACCCCAGACACCGCACCTTGCATTTCCTGACCTCATTGTCCTTCAGGCTCAGGCTAGACATCCTCCTGAAGCATCTGCAACAGCCCGTTCAGCCGAACCAAGCAAGACAAGAGGCATCTTGGAATCTTGAGCATCATTTCGAGAAGGAAGTAAATGGTGAGAAATGAGATGCAAATAGACAAGCCCGGACCACCTTGTCATTTCTGACAACTTAAGTGAGGTTCTACCTTCCGTGCCTGGCACTGGCTGCACTTCTTCAGTCTCTCCTAGTTGCCTACCCACCCCACGACTCTGCCTTACCGACCCGATAAGATAGATACTCCGTACCTTACCTTGCTAATGTAGGTACTACGTATCACTCAATACCTGGCCTGCCTACCTTAGTTAGGTAGGTCGTAATGCTCTGCTTCGCGTTGTTGTACCCTCGCTTCCCTTTCGTCTACCTAGGTAAGGTACCTTAGCTAGTAGGTTCCTTAATTGCGTAGGTAGTTAGGTGCCTACCGGCCTGGGAAGGACCAGCCCCCAGCCTGCCTGACTTTGCTAATAGTGACCTCTAAAGCCTGCCCTGCCCGCGCCTTCCCTAGGTACCTACGTCCTTCTCTCCCGTCCACGCCTGCACCCTGGGCTGGTCTGCTCTGTTAGGTGCCTTAGCCCGTGGCAGGTCGCTCACCTCAAATCTTTGTCTACCCTCGCGCTGCCCTGTCTGCACCGCTGTCTGCCTGTCGCTAGGTAGATGTAAGTACCTAATTACCTGCTGAGGCACTGGCCTGGCCTGGCCTGGCCTCTACGGCCTTTTGGGCTTTTACCTTCTGCTGCCTCCTCTTCCAATCTCTTCCCTCCCGTCCCTCTTCTGACGCCCCCCAACACACAAGCCTGCCTGCTCTGCTGCCCTGCTGCCCTGCTGCTGTTAGGTTGCTTGCACGTCGTCGTCGAGTGAACTCCACCTGCTACCACCTTACCTTACTTCTACCCATCCTATTCTCTTCCACCTTCAGACTCCCCCCTTCCGACGCAGCTCTTCCTTCTCCATCTTCTCCGCCAACAAGCTCAACCTTCCCGACCGACAGAACAATTCAATCCACCTTCAACCGCACACTCTCTTCACGCCCACAACCAGACATCATGGCCGAGATCCGTCGTAAGCTCGTTATTGTTGGCGATGGTGCCTGCGGTAAAACCTGCTTGTTGATGTGAGTATCTTCCTTTCTCAGTCATCTCTCCCTTTGGCCGTCTAGACGCAAACCCCCGGCGGAGCATCGTGCTGCTCGCGTCGTCGCATTTCTCAAGGCGAAAAAATTGAAAATAAATATAACAAGAGATGCACCATCTCGCATCCACGAAATCATTATCAAGCTGACCTGTCGCCAGTGTCTTTTCCAAGGGTACCTTCCCTGAGGTAAGATGACCCTCGCTCAACCGCCGACGCGGCCTCCCGTCTCCTGTTCCCCGACACCGACAGGTCGAGATGCAGCTTCGTTCCATCGACGCCTCCACCGCTGCCTCCGTCCATCATGAAACCATATCCGATCTCAATTATTCTGACAATCAGTTCAGGTCTATGTCCCCACTGTCTTCGAGAACTACGTCGCCGATGTCGAGGTTGATGGCAAGCACGTTGAGCTGGCCCTTTGGGATACCGCTGGTCAGGAGGATTACGACCGTCTTCGCCCCCTTTCTTACCCCGACTCCCACGTCATCCTGATTTGCTTCGCTGTTGACTCCCCCGACTCCCTCGACAACGTTCAGGAGAAGGTACGACCACCTCCACCGTCTTCCAATCCTATCGGTCGCGTCCAGATAACATGCGCTAACACGTGCTCCTCTTCCTGTAGTGGATCTCCGAGGTTCTGCACTTCTGCCAGGGCCTGCCCATCATCCTTGTTGGATGCAAGAAGGATCTCCGTTACGACTCTAAGATCATTGAGGAGCTGCGCAAGACCAGCCAAAAGCCCGTCTCTCCTGAGGAGGTAAGCCCGCCCGCTACCGAGGCGCTCACACTCAATAGTGTCGGCGTGCTCGCTTCATCATCAATAATACATGCTGACCAGTCTCAGGGTGAGGAAATTCGCAAGAAGATTGGTGCCTACAAGTACCTCGAGTGCTCGGCCAAGACGAACGAGGGCGTTCGCGAAGTTTTTGAGCACGCCACCCGCGCCGCTTTACTCTCCCGCAGCCGGAGCAGCGGCAAGAAGCACAAGTGCCTGGTTCTTTAAATACCCTTTGGGCGGACGACCCAACCCTTTCTCCCTCTTCGACCTCAACCCCATTTGTAATCATCAAGGTCCCGATCACCATTGTCTTTTCCCAGTTCTACGGATGAGGAAGGGTTCGTGGTGGCGGTCGGAAGGCGGGGGCAATAACTGCCTGCATAGGTTCTCGGAATTTGGAGTTTTGCTCAATCATTGTGTCTCATAACAAACCTGGCACACTTTGGTCGGCGTGTCACCGTGTCTGGTTCTACGGGTATCTTCTGAATCCATGTCTTTGCCCTGCCTGGCGGTGACTGGGAGGGACAACAGCTGGCCACGAGTCGGACAGAAGCTGCGAGGATGGTCGAGTGCGTCCGCGGTCGCGGTCGCCGCTCACCTCCTTGGGTCAGGGGCATGGGAAGGGCTCGGTGGCTTCCACGGCAGCTGCTGGGTCACGATTGATATCGAGTCCTTTGGTGACTTCGGGATCGGCGGAATGGCAACGGCTGAAATTTCTAGCTGCGGAAGCGGCGTGTCAGGCCACAGTATTGCGACGAAGCCCGGCTACATCATACATCTTTTGTGTGTTTTTTTCTCTTTTGACGCCTCGCAGCTTTAGATGGCGGAGATGGACATGTGTTGCTTCAGGGCCTTATTCTTCTCTCTTGTCGATTCTCTCAATCCAGGTCTTTGATAGCTCTCTCACAGTGCCGTCGCCTCATCACGTATGACTTCCATGTCCCAGACACGCTGTTGAGACTTGCTTGTGACATGGTTCTTCACTCCGTCATATCCGTCATACTCATATGTCAGGGACCCTATCGAGTTGGGACGAAAATGAAGAGGGTTCTCAGGCACCGTCGCTCATGGGAAGCCGGCCAGGCTAGCCAAGTGATGGATATTGTTACATTCGGATGTTATTCGTTGCTGTTGTTGTAAGACTACTACTCTGTAATTAGACTTGGACATGCTACTTAAGACACCGTTTTCCGCACAACGGCGTGGTCTAAACATAGGCTGGGTATTTGGAGAGCGCTTGGGGATTGGGATAAGCGCGGTTTGCAATGGCTGGGGCCGTATCACGCTGGTTATACCGCCCCCGCCTCGCGATGAAGGGGATGGCCCTGTTTCGACGACCGGACAAACACAAATCTTTGTGGACAGGTAGCACGTCACGCGTGGCGATGCGGGCAAGTTGTATTTCAAGGATGGGGTTAATCATTTGGGTCAAGAGCCCTTTGGAGTCAAGGTCTTTGTTCGTGTCTAACAATTCTGCCCTCGTGTGTGAGAGGCCCCTTCTCAGATTACAAGCTAAGCTGGGTTTCATGGGTGCGGAGGAGGGTACGTGTGGTGGTGCCGTCGTTTGGTCATGTTTGCCCGTGCGTCTGGGGAAAGAGGTGGACGAGTGCGATTGAGTTGTTTCCTATCATTTCTGCGGTACGAGTGTCTGTCCCTCTGCCACAGCCCTTTGCGTCGACGTTGGTATTGTCTGTCAGGTGATTTGTTGTAGGAGGATCTTTAAGCGGGGCAGGTCTGGAAGGAAGGAGAGGGTGTTAGTCAGATGTAGTCAGATGGGAGCAGCTGAAGAGTCTAGAAGCAGGATGAGATGGCTCCCCTCGTGAGGGATTGGCAAAGGGAGCGAGTTGAGGTGAAGAGGGCCGGTGAAAGGCTTACAGCTCCGCAAGACGAGCAGGTCTTGGAGGACGAGGCAGTCTGGGCGCCGCACTTGGGGCAGGCGGAGGTGTGGGAGTTGGTGAGGGGCTGCATTTTGGGCGTTTGATGTTTTGATGTTTGACGGTTTCTCGAAGAAGACGATCTGAAGCTTTGCAGTATGAGATTTGTGTATGTGTGATGAGGAAAGGACGTAAAGGCGAGAGAGGGTGACGGAAGGCGGGGTTCTTATCCTTTAGACGGGGACTTCCTAGTATAGGTTTTTTTCCCCGTCCGTGTCGTCGGTCGCCTTGACCTGACCTGACGCGGGAACCACCCTTCAACAACGAGAAAGGCTAGTGATTAGGCTGGGCTGGTTGGTGTGAGGATGGGCTGGTATCGCATTGCCTGTGACCGTCCCCTCCCGCTTGTGAAAGTGCATGCGCGGAGTGGAGGGTGTGTGGGCTGGGACGGCGGACACGGTGAGCTTACACTACGGGATGGGTAAGGGACCGACCGTCATGCGAGATGGAGTGCCTCTCGTTGGTTGGAAAGGGACACGGCCTGAGAGATGGGGGGGAAGCACGACTACACTAGAAAGGCACTTTGCGCTGTTACGTGGTTGGGCTGGTACGGCTGGGTCTGCGTGGGAAAAGCCTCGCCTTGCCTCACCCCTCTTTCCTAGTGCTGGTATTTGGCGGGCTTCGGTTGTTGTCATACGTTCGGGATGGGCCTGGGAGAGAGGTTTGCACGTAGTATATGCGGGTAGAGGTGTGTGTGGTGTGGGTGGGTGGAGGAGGTTGGAGCGCGTAGGGCGAAGAGATTCAGATGGATGGGTGGCTAGAGAATCGATGTTGTTTTTCCTCTGGGATTGGAGATGTACATGACGGTGTTGAACAAGAAACGATCACGTCTTGGGTGACGCCTATCTGTGGTATTCCCAAGAGCAAGGCAGTGTGAAACATGGCGGACATGTGGACGATAAGGGCTCGTGGCCGCAAAGAGCGCTCTGCAGAATGGGCGCAAAGACGAGCAGATCGTTGGTGGAGACGTCCAGACATCTGCGACTGCATTTCTGCGTTCCGCGTTCTGCAGGACAGCAAAGAAAGAAGGGCCTTCGCTTTCGGGGTTTCCAGAGAAGAAAGCCATGTACAAAGTTACCCGCCGAGGAAGGTTCATCATGTTGGCGCAGGCGCGCAGTCACAAGTGCCACTGCCGCGCCCAAGTTGAGGCAAGGTACTTCGAAGTTCGTACTGTGTAAGGTAAGGTAAGTGAAGGTCCATCGGAAGGCACTTGCCACTTGCCTTCGGAAGCGGTGACCGGTGTGGCTGGGTCCAGCGGTCGGGTGACTCGGTGCGTGAGATAAGCGATCAATCCCGGTTATCGCGCCAAAGCCCAAGCTTACCGGCTCCATTTCCCCGACTACACCGAACGAGGACCGGATGCGCGGTGGGGGTCCATCCATCTCAAGCTTCACCACCGCATGTTCCTTGCGGTCTTCTGACGAACTCAATGAAATGATGGAACTACCCAGGAGACGGGCTCCCAGGCGGAAAGATGACCGTACCATTCTCCACTTTGTATGTCGAACCTCTTACTGTTCACGTGTCCTATGTTTTCGTGCCATACATTCGTGAAGTGCCCAGTGACTAACACATGTGTAGGATTATGACTGCTTTTACGCATCAGTGTTTGAGCAGCGTGATCCTCGCCTCAAGTCGTTGCCGCTGGGAGTCAAACAGAAGAACATCCTGGCAACATGCAACTACGTCGCGCGCCGCCGCGGCGTGAAGAAGCTCATGTTCATCACCGACGCAAAGAAGATGTGCCCCGACCTCGTCATAATAGAGGGTGAGGATTTGACCCCTTTTCGAGACATGAGCAAAACGCTCTTTGGGTACCTGAGGGGCTTTTCGTGGAACGGTAAAGCTGAGAGACTGGGATTTGACGAGGTCTTTCTTGGTGTGTGTGTCCCTTTATCGATGGATCGATCATGTGCGTCGCTGACTGATTAGACGTGACGGACATCATACACTACAACATGCTCTGTCTCAACAAGCTGTCGCTTTCAGAGTCGTTTTTCTACTTGTCGAGGCAGGACCCAGAGAAGGGGTTCTTGTGCGATTTGACGAGTCCAGCGGGATGCGTCTACGGATCAGCATTAGGGGATGTTGAGGATCCGAAATACGTGAGGTTGCTCCTGGCAAGTCATCTTGCCTTCCACATGAGAACGGCGCTAGAAGAGATGTTTGGCTTCACTGCCTCTGCGGGCGTGTCGACGAACAAGCTCCTGAGCAAGCTGGCCGGTTGTGTAAATAAGCCACGAAACCAGACGACGCTCATGTCCAATATCGATCATGTTGTGACAGAGTTCATGGATGCGCACTCGGTTCGAAAAGTCCCCGGTATCGGGTTCAAGACATCACGCATTCTGGAATCTCAATACCTGTCCACCCAACCTGGGCCAGAAGATGCCGACCGAGAAACGTCGCCCCTGAAGGTTTGCCACGTTCGGCTCCACCCAGACACGGCGCCAGACGTGTTGGAGAAACTCCTCGGCGGCCCTGGCTCGGAGCGCGGGGTTGGTGAACGGGTGTGGGGTCTCCTGCATGGCATCGACGACACGGAAGTCAAGGACGCGAGTGACATTCCGTCACAAATCAGCATCGAAGATACCTACAAAGGTCTGGAAACGATGCCACGCATTGAAGAAGAACTGCAAAAGATATCCGCGTCCTTGGTCAGACGGATGAGAACTGATCTCGTCACTGAAGATGACTCAGTACAACCGGGAGGGCAGAGGTGGATCGCACACCCAAAGACGTTGCGACTGTCTATACGGTCCTGGCCAGCAGATGAGACTCAGAGTTTTCAGCGAATTTCCCGATCAGAGCCACTCCCCAACTTCATTTTCAGTCTACATGATACCCCTGAAACTATTGGACAACGACTCACGACAGAAACACTTCTTCTGATGATGAAGAGGTTTCATCCTCCAAACCACGCGTGGAACCTACAGCTCATGAATGTCTGCGTTGCCAACATGGCCGCCAGCGGAAGCGAAGCCGGTCCAGGTGTTGGAAGAGACATATCGGTCATGTTCAAGAAGCAGGATGACGTTCTGAGGCAGTGGAAAATGGACACGACCATTGTCGAGGACGAGACGATGTCGAATGTAATCCTAGAAGAAGCGGAACTTGAGGGCTTCGACGACGGTGACTCCTGGGAGGATGACGAGGAGACGAAACGGTGTTCCCTTTGTGGGTACTGCATCCCACCTTTTGCACTCGCTGCCCATGCGCGGTATCACGACTTGGGGGACTGAAGTGGTGCCTCAAATGCTTGTGTCCGTGGCCTGAGCTGGCTTGGAGCAATAGACGGAAAGATGAATCAGCCAATAAACTTATAGAATCACTCTTTGCTTCCATCTAGTCTCGATGATGATTTAGTATCGAACCTACATGTCGAGCCTTGAAGAACTGGGTTACCCCATTAGAGCCCCTGGGAGAGAAATCGCATCTTGTTGAGGCAGCCACACAAATATACAACATCTAGGCCAGTCCTCTTCAATATCTTCCCGTTCTTGACAAATACATTAGCATTTATGTTTTATTACATACCTTTGAATCAGACTAGTATATCATGAGATAGAGTCTCGCAGGGCGAATGTTGACGCGCGGGTGGCCTGGAGGAGCTCCGCGAAAGACCAGACTACGTGGCAAACTGCCCAGTCTGAACCAGAGGCAGCACAAGAACCGAAATTCCTCACTCATCATAACTATACAGAAGCCGGCTTGGAGTGAAGATGGTTTTATATTGCCATCTTAGAGTTTAGTGCCTTTTATTTCCAAGTTCCGCCATAGACGCAATGCCTGCGCGCCCAAACTCGGATCTTGGGAGAGACAGGGCCATTTTACTCCATTTTCCTAGATTCCATTGATGATATCCGTTCATTATCCGACCTGACAATATCGTCAGAAGCTTCTTCGCTGTCGGTCGAGGATACCTTAGACGTCCAGCTATCCGTCTCTGACTGGGCCGGCTTTGGTGCAAAAATAACCCATTGATTTGTATCATTGCCGATTATCTCGTACGCCTCATACTTGGAGTTATTATCTTCGGCTGGATACGGTGTTACGTCTCGTATGCGGCGGTCGTCGTAAGAAGATGCTCGCGGTGCATTTTCTGTCGTTGGGATGCTACCTGTAGAACTATATTCAGAGCTGCAGGCGGGGTTGGACTCCTCTTGCTCGTCAAAACTCTGGTTTGGAATGCTAGCACTTTGAAACTGTACGTGGCTTTCGGAGTCTTGGTGAGCAATAGTATCGGTCCGAGCCCTGACTTCGCCATAGATTAAGGCCGTGACGTCGTTCGAGGGCGGCTTTGTTTGGCTGTCTGAACTGCCTTCGTCGCCGCCGTCGTGTGAGGAGCTCTTGCGTCTTTTAAATAGAAGCCGCCACCGCTTTCTGGATGACTTGGAGTCTTCAGAACGCTTGTGGAAGTTCTTGAAGGGGTTTGGCAAACAGCCTGTACTTTTCGAACGCATGGTTGTCGATATTTTGGATCTTCAGGCTTACCAAGGCAGTGATGAATCTGGGTATATTTTCTCTATCGTACATCATTTGTAGGCCAATTAAATAAAATTCAAGCCCATCGGAGAAAGCCTAGAGTGGACCATTGGCGAGCAAGGTCGCGCTTACGTCGACGAATAGAATTCCTCCATATAGTTAACCTGGATGGACTACAGACCAAGCCCAGGTGTACGTTGGCTATCCTGACAGGTGTATAAACAAGCTTGGAGCAGGAAGAAGACACGAGGATCACGAGTGGGACACATCACGTTACCACCACTGCGGCTATTTGAAAGCAGAGTCTCACCTTGATAACCTTC
Source organism: Colletotrichum lindemuthianum (assembly GCA_001693025.2). Lineage (NCBI taxonomy): Eukaryota > Fungi > Ascomycota > Sordariomycetes > Glomerellales > Glomerellaceae > Colletotrichum > Colletotrichum lindemuthianum. The sequence goes on along the minus strand of MASP02000138.1, from coordinate 136,497 downwards.
CATACGTGACGGCATTGTTAATGGCTGTCGCGCTTCGTGGGTATCGAAAAAAATCTTCAGTGTAGATTATCAATCGTTCACGGTTCTCACCATCGTTCGTAGCCGGCACTATCGTCTTTTGCTGTTAGTACTTTGATAACTTCTGAAACTACCTTGGCCTATTGATGTAACCATTACTCAAAGCTGTTACCACAAGCACTTCTATGGGCTCTGCGATGCTTGACTTGGTAGCTTGGGTTTGCCCCGTCAAGTTTTACTACACGTTCTCTGCTTCATACTTTCCGTCACCGAGATCTCGTTGTAGAGCAATTTCTCCAATAATCATTCCTCCTCCGTAAATAACATGTTTCCACGCCAAAAGTTTCCTCAGCCGTTGGCAATCTCGGCCGCGGCTCGGGTATGGCTTCAGGCTCCCCCAAGGCGTGGCATAGCCACGTTTGCCACGGCTCGGGACATGGTAAAACTGACACGATGCATTAAACCGGCCGGCAGTCCTGTCTGAGAGGCACCAATATGTACAAATATAGAATTCCATGACAGCAGGTGCAACAAGGGAAAGGTCTAATGGAATGAGGCACAACCACTCGACCGGGTCAAGCTCTTGAATGGAGATGATGGCCAGGGCCAGCTGCAGCTTCCAGAAGAGGGCCGAAAATCGTTGCATTAGCGCCTGCAAGCAGCCGCTGGTGGCCTGGGGTAAGACGTTGCATCGCGGCAGTAGCCAATCATGTAGCGATAATGTTGACAGGACTCCCAAGACACGCGCTGGGCGCTGGGCCAACTCGGCTTTATCGATAACACCCCATTGGCTCCTTTTCTCCCTGATGACCTTACCCCGGAAACAGCGTCGGTGACCCTGCAGTGATGCGTATTATACGCTCTTCAGCGTGCGACCCGACAACTGACGTCAGGGGCCGTTTCTTAGTCCAAGCAGCTTCCCGCAGACTACAAACAGAGCTCACATCCCTCTCCGTGTTTCCCCTCCGGTTCGTGTTGTGTTTGCTTCCGTCCCTTGGTGACAGGTTCACGTTGAAGACAGTACCAACAAGCCAGAGAATCTTCTTTCACCGCCGCCTTGTGGCAGGTTCCAATCGTAGTCAGATTCCTTTCACACCTATTACCTCACGGAGCACGAACGACCAGCTAGCCGTACCTGTACACGCCTGAGCCACGCCTTTCATTGCTGTAGTTGTCCTCCTCTGACGTGGTTCAACTCGAGTAGATCTGTAACGTATCGGTTGGTTGACGTTGCTCCTGCTGCGTTGGTTTGGGAAGCAGCTTTGAAGCACCTCAACTTCCCAACATGGAAACCGCAAACCACTCTTCGACCTCCCCGGCAGGTGCTGCCATGGAAGAAGCACCTCCACCGGCACCTGCACCTGCACCTGCCGCGGTTGCGCAGAAGGAAGGCGCGACTGTCCCATCACCCTCCCACAATGGCAGCGACCTCCGGAGTACAAACACAGATGCACCTCCTCTCAATACCAACTTGCCACATCCTGACCCTGAGCACAACATCAACTCTTACCAGCACTCCTCGGACGACAACAGAGGGGACCAATCCACCTACATCTATTCTGACGAGGAGAACTTGGACACATCTTCTATTTGCTCCTTTGAAGAAGAAGAAGACGGTAATTGGGAATCCGACTCGAACGACAGCACCATGGGTGGCTCGCGACGTTCCCACGGCCCGCGTCGCCGCACTCAGACCGACCTGACTGGCGTCTTCACCCTCGAGGAGAAGGACGAACTCATCAAGCTGGTGACTGATATTTTGGACAACATGAAGGATCAGATCAGTAACATCTTCCACTCCCCTCCCATCACCCCGGCTTCCACCGAGAACCCCCAGCACTCGTGGCTTTCCCTGTCGCTCCTCAAAGGCAAGTCGGCTCCCGCCCAGCCGCAGAATAGCTCCGCCTCACCGGCGGCGGCCCAGCAGAACGCAGGCAAGTCATGGAACAAGGCCCATGAGATTGTAGAGAAGGAGGAAAAGGAGGCCATGACACCCCAGCTCCAGGAGCTCAAGAAGGAGTGTCTTGTCGTCTTCACCAAGTGGCAGAGCAACGTCCTCCTTCGTGCGAAGGATATCTCCGTCAAGGACCCCGAGGCCCCCGAGCCTGCTCCGGCGGGTCGTGGTGGAAGGGGTGGCCGTGGATCACGCGGTGCTCGCGGCGATCGCGGCGCGCCTCAAGGGGGCCGTGGCACATCGCGCGGCCGTGGTGGCAGAGGCGCTCCTTCTCTCAGCGTCAAGACCAATGGTGAGTCTCCATCCGATGGCTGTCTCGAAAGGAAAATACCCAGTCTGAACCCTGACCTAAACAATGAAGATTCTTCGTCTGGTCGCCAGCCTTCGGAGGCCGACCCCTGGCTCATCCGGCGATTCCCACCGACTCCCACGAAGCTCTCCTCGTACCCGCTGGAGCGCCGAAAGCTCTACCTCCATACGATTTTGCTGCTACTCTTGTCTCTGGAGCAGTACACAGCCTTCTCGCGCGTCTTCATGTTTAACATTGCTTCGTCTCTCCACTTGACCCTCCGCATGTTTCAGGAGGACGAAGTTCGAGTAGCCCGAGGTCTGGGCAAGACTGTTCCCGAGACTACGACGGATGAGGTAGTCGAGGAGAAAGCCGCAGAGAACAAGTCTTCCAGGAGGTGGAAAGTCGGTCTGGCTGGCGCGGCAGGTGCTGCCGTCATTGGCATAACTGGGGGTCTCGCCGCCCCTCTGGTTGCCGCAGGTATTGGCTCCGTTATGGGCGGTGTTGGCCTGGGCTCGACTGCGGCCGCTGGTCTGCTCGGAACCGTCGCGCAGAGTGGCGTTGTCGTCGGCAGCTTGTTCGGCATCTACGGTGCCCGTCAGACGTCCAAAATGATGGACCAATACGCCAAAGACGTCGCCGACTTTGCACTTCTCCCACTCCACGGCGAGATGAAGGACGAATACCGTGACGCCAAAGATATCGTGCCAAAGGACCGGCGTTTGCGCGTTGTTCTCGCTCTCAGTGGCTGGCTCACGCAGAAGGAAGACGTCATCAACCCCTGGCGCTGCATCGGCCACCAGGGCGAAGTGTACGCCGTCAGATGGGAGGTCGCAAACCTCCTGAACATGGGTAACTCGCTCGAGACTGTCATCAAGAGTACTGCCTGGAGCGTTGCCAAGAAGGAAATAATCACGAGAACCAGTAAGTCCTCTCAGCTCGCTACACCATGGCTGCTGACCTTTCAGTCTTTGCAAGTCTCATGTCGGCCATGTGGCCCATCGGCCTTCTCAAGGTCAGCAAGGTAATTGACAACCCCTGGAGCGTCGGTATGGTGCGAGCCGAGAAGGTTGGCATGATACTGGCCGAGGCTATCAGCCGCAAGGTTCAGGGCGACCGCCCCGTCAGTCTCATCGGCTACAGCCTAGCTGCGCGCGCCATCTACACCTGCTTGATGGTGCTTGCCGAGCGTCGCCAATTCGGTCTCATCGAATCGGTTGTCATGATTGGCACTCCGGCTCCGTCGGAGAGTCGAGTCTGGCTGGCCCTGAGAAGCGTTGTTGCCGGCAGACTGATCAACGTCTACTCGGAGAACGACTATATTCTTGGTTTCTTATACCGCACATCCAACTTGCAGTTTGGCGTGGCTGGGCTACAGGCCATTCAGGGCGCCGAGGGCGTCGAAAACTACGACGTGAGCAGCATGGTCAGCGGCCACTTGCGATACCAATACATGATTGGCACGATTCTCAAGAACATTGGCTGGGAGGACCTCGACTATGCCCAAATCGGCCGAGACGAGGAGACGCTCAACCTCATGGACGAGAAGTTCGGCCGAGACAAGAGCCAGAAGCAGAGCTATGCCGAGATGGACAAGGAGGCCGTCAAGATTGAGGAGGAGGTCAAGCACAAGAACGATGCCAGTCTTGAATCGAGAATGAGCAAGATGAAGATCCAGGATTAGGCTACGGAAAGCATCTTAGCTGGGATGATCGGTAGAGGTATCGTTATGTGCAGGACAGATTTGTCGGGCGAGAGGAAAGCCGTGAGGACGACCTGGGCTCTTGCGACAGGATTAGGTACAGGTCATGGCATGTCGGAACACACGGTTGTAACAAAACAAGTAACGAATAACGAAACGTACATGAATAGCACCAAACCTCTCACAGTGTGTATTGGGTATCATGACTCCGCCTTCTTGCTCTGCACGACAAAGTATTTACCGGCCGTCCTGGACGCAGTCTCGAGAGGGCTCCAAGCTTCGGCCGCGACCGTCTTTGAGTCGGGTTCGGCACCGCGCGACCTCTTGGGTCGCTTCTTGTGGCCGAAACGTGCCTCCTTTTGCAAAGCCTGAGCCAGTTGATCCAGTCCAATCGTAGCGTCCTCTATCCCTCTCGTTGTCTCATCGCGTAGTGAGTACAGTGGCTCGACGCCTGATGTGTCGACACTCTGGACATTGCGGACAAAGTGTAGTTGAGAATGCAGGGTGCCGAGCATGGCCGCTTCTTCGGCTTCGTTCTCGGGGAGAGGTAACGCCGACAGACGAAGAAGATGATGAAGCTTCGTGCGTGTGATCGGAGTTTCCGTCTTTGCGTGGGCGTCGTCTGGCGGAAGAAGAGATGCAACGGACCATGTTGGCTGGGCGAGGATTTGCTGGATCGGCTTCTGGGAGTGAAGGCGGGCTGATGTACTGAAGACGCGTTGACCGACGGTACTACAGCGCGTACATATTGGGCGCATCATGATGGCTTTGTGTCTTTTCCGCTGATCAGAACTAGCTACACTGGGAAGATTGCCGTACGGGTTAAGGATGGATGAAGTCAAAGTAGCTCCCAGATCAATACATAGTAATTAATCTGGCGCTCGACCCTGGTTCGCGGCGCGCCTTGCAAAAAGTTAATGCCCGGCGAATCAGGGTACAGGGATGCCATACTCCAGAACCCCATCGTAGAAGGTGAACAGCACCAGGCCACTGTACGGAGTACGGATAGTCAGTAAGGTATCCCTCCGGGACCCCACCAGAGGCGGGACACGCATACCTGAGATTCGCAAGCAAGCCACGACAGGTCTAGTCTAAGCCACAGGCCACCCCGCGTCATAGCTCGAGTGGGAGAACTGAGGTGCGTTGCAGAAGGGTCCCTGACCGATTCGTCGCCGCCTGCTACACTTTGGACGCTTAATGCCAGCGCAACGCCGAACATAACGAACCACAATCTCTCCGTCCCATTACCATATAGGTCCTGACCGCGAACTGTCCTTTTCAACGAGGCTGAATTATTTAAACAAACGAACCGACCGCACGACTCCGAAGCGCCCGACCACACTGTTCATCACCCACCCGAGTTTCGACGTAGAGTAATTGTTCATATTCGCAATCATGGCTCAGGATCCTCGCGCTCTGCTGCAAAAGGTACGTGTGGTGGATATTTTGAGATTTTGCCTCTGGCCATAGTTCCCATCGCAACCCTTGCCGTGGTCTGTTGAAGAGATGCTAACACCTTGACAGGCAGACAAGACGCTGTCCAGCGCCGGCGGCGGCTTCAGCTTCTTTGGCGGAAGAGAGGAGAAGTACCAGAACGCAGCGGACCTGTACATCCAGGCTGCCAACGCATTCAGGATGCAGAAGCTCAGTCAGTCCTCCCCCCTCCCACCACCCTCTACACTTCTCGGAACATGACTGTTTTCTAACACGCACTCGGCACCACAACAGACCGCGAAGCAGGCCAGGCCTTTGAGAAGGCCGCGCAGATCCAGTCGTCCAACCTCAAGGAACCCGACGACGCCGCCAACACGCTCGTCGACGCATTCAAGGCCTACCGCAAAGACGACCCCGAAACCGCCGTGCGCTGCCTCGAGGTGTCTGTGCAGCAGTACTGCTCCAAGGGAAACTTCCGCCGCGCGGCGGGCCACAAGGAGGCGATCGGCGAGCTCTTCGAGACGGATCTCGGCGACGCCAAGCGCGCGCTCGAGGCGTACGAGGCCGCGGCGAGCTGGTACGAGGGCGACAACTCGGCCGCGCTGGCCAACAAACTGTGGCTCAAGGTAGCCGATGTCGCCTCCCTCGAAGGAGACTACTACAAGGCCATTGAGAACTACGAAAAGGTCGCCGCCGTGTCCATCAACAACAACCTCATGAAGTACTCGGTCAAGGACTACTTCCTCAAGGCGGGAATCTGCCACCTGGCTACCAACGACATGGTGGCCGCCCACAGGGCCGTCGAAAAATACGCAGACATGGACCCCGGTTTCGCCCAGCAGCGCGAGGCCATGCTCCTCAACGACCTCCTCGCCGCCATCGAGTCCGGTAACCAGGAGGAGTTCACCGACAAGCTGTTCCAGTACGACCAGGTCAGCAAGCTCGACAAGTGGAAGACGACGATGCTCGTTCGCGTCAAGAATGCCATCGAAGAGCCCGAGGACGAGTTTGCCTAAAGAGAGCGTTGTTCATGGTTTTTATTTTGTTATTTCGGGGTCCTCTTTTTTTTTCTCCGGGTGCTTCCTAGTTTCTCTGTGAGAGGTTCGAATTGGGAGCGTTCCCCCCATCGTCTGGGAGTTTCCACAAAGTGTCGAGTCGAGTGGAAGGAAATGACAGGCTCTCTCGCTCCCATGCACCAGGGGACGGTGGATTTGTGGAAATGAAATGATTTGCATCGTGTTTGTAAAAGGTGCACACACGCTTGTTACTAGGCGCTTGTCTGCTCAAAGACTTGCGGCATCAGAACGCCGGGAGAATCAGCATGATTGTCATGAATTGAATAGAACACACCCGGACACCATCAGACGCGCGCTGGCTTGCTACCCCAAGCTCGCTTCGGCGAAATTCATCAAACTTGACACGTCCAGGGAAATACACAAACAACACACACACAAGCACACTTACTTCGTCCACCGCACCCGAAGCATTGCTACTGTAGGCTTCGTGGCCTGTGTATTCATTGTCTGTCTCTATTGCGTTCAAGGCCGCCCTCGTCGGGCTCGACGTGCGGCCAGCAAGGTTGCCTCCCGGTCCCCCCCAATGCTTCCCCGCCTGTTTGCTCGCGCGTTTCGCATTTCCTGCCCGACAACAATGCAATTATCCGGAAATGGCTCTGGAATCCAAATTCCTGCTTGCAAACCGCCATAAAAACGACGGGATGAGAAAAGACAGCGTCATGAGGCCCCCTGACCTCTTTTATCCCCGGACTCCCCCCAATGCCATTGTGTAAAAATTTGTACAGTTCTGCCTCTGGTCCTTTATTAAACATACAGTCTTCCTATCGTACACCCCCAGAAGCAGAAGTTGGTTTGTGTCGTGGGTCGTCGAATCGTGATCGGCAGTAGCCGGCGTACGTCATCGCTGCCGTTCACTTTGGCGGACTGCCCACCATGCTGGGCACTTGTTTGCGCATGAGGCCACGAGTGCGTTGCTCCGGACGAGGGACGCCCTGGATCGCTCTGGGCTCCCTCATCAGGCTTGGGTCTAGCTTGGTGGGGATCCGCGTGACCACAGTCCTATACTCGCCCGGGAACTTGGCGTTGGGCACGGGTACCGAAGCGGTGCGCCACATGTGATCCGAAGTATCGCCCAGGTAGCTGGGAATCTTGAGCTTCGAGGGCGCAGCAAAGCCCGAGGCATTGCCAGATGCGCCGTGTGACATGCGAATCGTTGACAGCCGGGAAAGTCCAGCACTCAGTCCAGGACGGCCGCGCGCCTTCTTCGCCATGATGATTTCGTCAAAGACACGGACTGTAGCGTGGTTCGCAGACATGGTTTCCCGCTCGTGAATGAACTCGTTGAAAGCTGTGATGAGTTAGTTAGGGCACGGCCGAGAATGAGTGTTTTACACACCTTGAGTGTCTCGCAACATGGTCGCGTACTCTTGCTGATCATATGGGAGACTCTTTATGAACCCCTCCATATCGAAGGCATACAGCTGTCCGTTGTTCTTTTGCTCCCTCGAGGGACGGCCGAGCTGCTTCCTGTACGTGTACAGCAAGCTGGCAAGGCAACGAACAAAGGCAGCTCGCACACGGTCAGGGTGGAAAGCCTCGCTGCAGACAATCGACACATGTCCTAGACAGCGCCCGTGAGCAACGCCATTGCAGTGAGAGCACTCGTAAATTCCGTCACCCTCGGGCTTGTCGTCGCAAACGGAACACGTCGAGGACATGTCGTTGGGAATCCAGTTGAAGCAGTGCCCTTCCACCCAGACGGTCGTGTCGGTGTTTCTGACAGGCTGAATCAACATGTTGGGCATGATGGTAGACGCGGCAATTGTTGACTGGGCGTACGTAGACGGCGCGTAGCCTCCGTAAGAGGACTGCGAGTCGACTGAGACGGCAGAGACGGACATGCTCGGGTTGTGACCGTTAAGGAAGGGCAGACTAGGTCGGTGTAACGGGGGGTGCTTGTCCACGCCGAACGATGAGCTACGGCGGGACTTCTCATCAAAGTGGCCCGACTTCTTTTCCCTGAGGGTTTGGGCGAAGCCCGAGTCGCTCCTGGAGACGGGAGTCGTCGGCATCGGCGGGAAGTTGATGGAGATCGGGGACACGGAGGATTGGGGGCTAGTCTTTCCCGACTTGCTTGTCCCAGGCCTTTCCGACCTGCAATGGTCGACCTTTGAATGCAAGAAAGCGTTAAAGATCGGGGGACGCACGGTGTTGGGAGCATCAGGTTCTCCAAAGGACGAAGAGTTCTGCGTGACCCATTTGCCCAGCGAGCTCGAAGCGATGTTTGAGTTGAACAGGGTGTCATTCTCGACCGAAAAGGCATCGTACGGGAACGATTCCATGGCGTATGGGGGAGGTCCCGTGGTCACTCCATAGCGAATGTGGTGCGGGGCAGCCACGTGAAGCAGCGACAGAAGCTTGCGGCGGTGCTGACGAGGCAGTCGAACCGGCTGATTAGTCGCGTCGATCGTGTCCAGGTCCAAGTCGACCAACACGTAGTCGTCGTCAGGCAGCTCAATCTTTTCGTAGCGTCGCTCAATACCGACAATGTAGGGGCACGGAGCCTCGAGGGCGGATATCAAGCGAGCTGGCAGCACGGGAATGAAGATGCTCGCCCACCTAAGGGGATACAGCAAGTTGGCCAAGGCGTGGCATGCCAGGTGAAGCATGCCAGTGTGTGAAGATATGAAGATGATGCGGGACTCCGACATGGCATACTCGAACAGAGCCACGATGTTTTCCATCGACAGGCAGCGGAACAGGGCGTAAATGTCGATAGTCCTGGCCCCTGGGATTTCGTTGGCAGCTTCCTTTCGGCAGTATAAGCGCAGTTCTCGCACGCCGAGCTCAACTTGCGTCTTGGAAGCGAGAGGGCTGAAGGCTTCGGTGCAGAGGTTGACAACGTAGCGCTCGAGGGGTTGCCAGCGGCCGACTTTGGGTGAGCTCGGGGGCACGCGCAGGACTGCTCCGTCCGTCATGGGCACCACAATGGCTCTCAGCCATTCTTTCCAGAACGACATTCTGGTGGCGTCGCGACCCAGAATACCGTAAGCACGAGGAGCCCACAACCCGCTCTCGCCAGCGGTCAGGCCGTCAATTTTGGACGCGGCGCCGTGCCTCACCGGTCTCAGCATCTCCGTCATGAGACTGATCTTTTCCTCCACAGCACTGATTTGGTCGTCGAGGGTATCGCGGGCTGAAGACCCAGAGGGAATCGTAGGCAGCTTCGCGAGAAGCTGTGAGAGATGAGCACGCTCGGCAGCGAGGCGGAGACCCAAGCTCGCAGCCAGCTCCCGCTCCTCGTTTGACATGTGGCTCTGCCGCCATTGCTCGCATCGCTTTTCTACTTCGTCTGCAATCTCGGACGTAATGGCAGTCCAGACGATGATGGTGATGCCATAAATCTTGGAGTTGTCGTCCGACGTCATGGTGAAGCCGTGCCAGGTAGAGCGGGGACGGTCGTCCGAAGAAACAATCTGGATATCATTGGGGAAGGCAAACATGGGGACGTAGTCTGGGAACTTTCCACGACGGCTAACCTCTTCGGTTGCGTCCTTGGCTGGGTATCTGTCCAGCAAGACCGGCTCGAAGCGCCGCTTGAGGGGATGCATATCCGGATCTGTGTTGAGGGGTTCAGGAGGGGGGATAACGGAATTGTAGTTGCTCAAGCGCTTCGTAGTCCTAATTGAAGCTGGACCCAACGTGTTAGTAGGTCGGAATGAAGTAGTTGAGGATTGCGAAGCATAGGAGGATGGACCTTGGCGGGGGATTGTACCGGCTCCCGGCGTGCTCGCTCTCGGAGTGGTGGGTTGCTTGCGCATGCTGTTCATATCCCTAAAGCTCATCTTCCTGCGAATGCTTCCCTTAATGCTCCGTTCGATGCTCCGGAGAGGGCTTCTCCGGCCGCTCATGTCACCCTCGTCGGCCTTGATTCGCTCGGCTCGTGGGTTGACCATGGGAGGTCTGGCGTGGGTCTTTGCTCCAGCACTGAAGGACAGGTCTTCGAGGAAGTTTTCCCGTTCGGCAGCAAACTTCAGCAAGGCCTTGTCAAAGTCGAAGCCCTCCATGAAGGGGGGCATATCGCCGCCGAGGCCATTGAGGCCATTCAGGCCGTTGAGACCGTTGAGACCGTTGAAGCCTGTGCCGACACTGGCATTCCCATTGCTCGGACTCGCGCCGTTGCTCGCAGCGCCGTTGAACTGGCTGACCTGGTTGGGTCGGATCGTGGCACTGCTTCGATTGCTCCTCGTGTTGCCCTCGCCTTCGTCCAAAGTGTGAGTCGAGAAGCGAGCGTTGGATAGGCGGCCGCCAGAGTTCTGCCTCGAATGACGGGCCACGCGCTTGCTCGGTGTAGCGTTCAGGTCGCCATCGCTGTCCTCGTACTCGCTGTCCTCGGCGATTGTGGACTCGAGGTTGGACGGGGGCTGCGGGGTAAGGTCATTGTAGGAAATGGACTCTACACCGGCGATCCAGAAGTAGTCGGCGAGCGGCGTCGAGGAGCTGTCCATGACATGTCACTTGCTGGTGACCAGCCGATTGGCGTTTGGGCGAGACGTTTGGCCGACGACGGTATTTTTTCCCACTCCGTCTCGTTGCTCTTGCACGGGGCTGGCCCGGGCTTTTAATCGCGAGAGGGTCTCGGGGTCTTTGGGTCGTTGACTGGTCAGTCTAGGATTGGGGGTAGGTTGAGTGGTACTGGAGCGCGGTGGGCGGGCAGGACAGGGACAGGGCAGGGGTGCCAGGATCCGGGAGGCTTCTACGTAGTAAGAAAAAAAGTCTCAGGCGACGACTGTAGGAAATCGGCTCGTTTAGCTATTGGGCTCCTGCTGCGACCACATCCAGGACTGGAGAAGGCGTGGGCGAGATGAGAGACAGAGAGAAGGCGGTGAACGCACACACCAGGGCAAAGGCAACGTCTTTTCGACCAGCGACAGGAACGAAGCGGAGCAAAAGGGGCAGTCGAGCAGGGAAGCCGGAGGTAAAGGATGGAATCGGATCGTTGAGGGGTGTCGAGGTAGTCGTAGAAATGAATGTCCTCGGAGGAAGTCGCAGCCTCGGAGGGAGTGAAGAATGGAAGACGGTCTGCGTGATGCAAAGCTGCCGAGCAAATCACCAACAAGAACAGAGAGTCGCCAAAGGAGTGGAAGACTGAAAATGGGTGTCGTTGTTTGGTTGTGTTGTGTCAGAGGAGATGGAACGGTGGTCGAGGGTCAAGTGGGATTGGTGCTTCAGGTATGGTGGTGGTGAGAAGTGACCAGACAAAGTTGAGCCAAGCCCGGTCTAGTCGAAAGATAACGAAGGCGATGACAGAGGACGCAAGGCCAAAGTGTACAAAAAAATCCTTTGCTCTCTTCCCTCCTGCTTGGTCGGGTCCTAACTTTTTTCCTGCCTCTTGTTTCCCTGGAGGTGACGAGAACAGATGCAGAGCCTCCCCCCCCAAAAAAAAGGAATGAGAGAACGAGAAAAATGAAAATAAGGAGACCTTGGTGCCGAGAAGATGACCAACACAACCAGCGGAAGGAGAAAGGGACGAGGAGAGCAAAACAAAACCGACGGTAGGTATCATAAGCCACGCGTGGTCTGGTTTTCAAAAGCCATCAAGATACCTCCTTTGCTACTTAGGTAAGTATACAGGCCGCGTACCGTTTTCTCTCTAGGGCCAGGTACGCGTGGTTTAGAGCGACAACAGCGCAGCACAACGGACGATGGTCTGGCAGCACGAGGGACAACATGGGTTGGTTTGGTCACAGAAAGGGAAGCTAATTCGGTGATCGGGCCCAACGCGAGAGTGAAAGAGGACAAGCACCGGGCGCCTCTATTCGCGGTTGCCGCTATCCAGTCCAGGGCAGCATGAGGTACGTGGTGCGCGCTGGTGGTGCTGGTGCTGGTGCTGGTGCTGGTGGAGTGGAGGAGACACGAAGAAGGAGGTGGCGTGCAGTTTGGGGGAGGGGGAGGTGTGTGGGCAGGGTGGAACCGCACCACAGTAGGTACCTTGCTGCTACTGTCAGTACGGGGTTGGGGCCGAGTGTGTACCTTTATCACTTCAGGTATCCGTACTTAAGGTACTTACCTTACCTTATGTGCCTTACATGAGGGACATGAAGGAAGGTATCAACCACTGAACCAAACAACGGGAAGGTGCTGGAGATATATGAGGCGCGGTCGTACTTACCTACCTCGGGCAATGTGAGGTAACTTATCTGGACAGCGAGCCAACGCTTGGGGTGTTTTGATTGCCAGTTGGCAGTTCCAATTTCATATCAGTGCTTGCCTGCTGAGACTACCTTTAGCAGTACGGATACATGATGACTGGAAGCTTCTCTGCTGGGGGGAGGTATTTCGCAGTGCAGACGGGCTGCGCACAGACGACGCGGTGTTGATTGTGTCACTCGTAATCGACGGCCACAGACGGGATAGAACAACAAACTGCGATGAGACATGGAAATCGACTTTGTGGTGGGTTTTTGACGCGTTTTCAGCTGCAGTGAAGCCAAGCACGACACGATGCTTCCCATTTCAACATCGCTTTGTCACCTCGCACAGCGCCTGCAAATTTCCAGCAGTATCCGTACGGAACTCCTGGAGCCATTGCCCAAGTTGCGCTCTACCTGACCACAGGGCTATCAACATCACCTCAGCCCATCTCACCGTCAAAACGGGTAAAGCATGAGAATGGAGGCAATACGAGCCTCCCATTCTCGGCGACTGTCTCTTCCCAGAGCCATGGAACCGTCTGCCTCGAATAACACAACGCATGCCCTGCCTCCCGCCCGTTATGCCAAGCTGACGGACGACTGACATGTTTCATCAGGTGGTGTTTTATTTGCTTCTTCGAATTAGTGGTCCCAAGTAGAGAGGAGATGAGCGGGAAGAAGCAATGACGTGTGTTCAAGACCGGGACAGAGAGCAAATGTCTCTCGCTTGCCGTTACCATGTCTCACGGCGGTTCCCTACGATTACAAGTAAGGTACGGATAAGTGCTGGCGATTTGGACTTTCCTCTCGGTCCCACCCGCCCTGGGGCTCACAACATTTCCATGACCTTCTCAGCATTCTTGGCTACCTTGTCGTCACTAGTATTGTCCTGGTTCTTCAACAGCCGTGTCGATGCCGTCTCAGCTCACAAGCGTGCCTCACCATCAACACTGGCTAAACAGCACTAAACGTAGGTGGGTAAGCTGGTGTAAGGAATTCGGTGGTGAGCGCTGGGCAGGGCTGGCACATGAAAATCTACGAGTACCACCCCCAAACGACCCCGGTGGTCCCTGGATTAGCGTTCAGGGAAGAGCCTAGCACAATGGCGCTACCCTGAACGGGCGGCGACAATCAGGTCCCTGGGCGCTCCCCTGGATTCAACGAACACTGTGGCGAGTATTTGCCTGTCGATCAAATGGGAAGTTAGGTATCCGTCCACTAACCGCTATGGAGGTGAGGAGTAGCACAGCAGAGACAAACACCATACTCCAATCCAAATGTCACCCTTATCCACTGTTGCTGCCAGACCCTTTTGGGGCTTGGCTGTCCTGTCCTATCCTATCCTGTCTAAGGTAGTGTACTATATACCTTAGGTAATGTACTACTGCGTACCTTAGGTAAGTAGATAGCTAAGGTGGGATACTGCATTCCAACCTTTTTGCCCATACAATCTGCCCTCACGCTCCCGAATGGCCCTCCTTAGGGCGGTAACATACCTCTCTCTACCTTACCTACGTAGTACGGATACTCTCTCTCCCCTCGGCATGTTCGTGGGTACGCATACGGCACACTACGACTCTAGACACTTAGGTAGGTACGCAGTACAACTCTGGACAAGCCCTGGGCAGTGGGATGGCTCTCTCCATTTCCAATGGCCATGTCCCAGTGTCTCTCCGGTTGAACCCACTCGCTCTATTCCGGTTCAGTCACTATCATCACGAATTCCGCACCTCAAGGTCAGCAAGCATGGTTCAGGGCAACCAGGTGTAGTGAAAATCGCTCTTTTTCCTCACTTGTCTTGTTGTTTTCTGCCCGCCTGATACTACACAAGTACGTCCTTTCTCGCTGCTACTTGTACCTATTGCCAGCTACCAGGTACCTTACCTCAGGAAGCCACTGCGAGTCGTCCTGCCTGATCGATATTCGGGTGGAGGGGTGGTCAGATGCTCGGCTGTCTCCTCCTCCGGGCACCCACATCCACACCCACGCCAGCATGCAGGTCACTCCAAGCCAACCTGACCCCAACCAAATGCAACGACAGGCTGCATTCGCATCACATCTGCAGACACACCGTTGGCCTCCTCAACGCACGTGTGAGTAGCAATTCTGACTCGAGGAGCGTGTTCCGGAGGTCGGCAACCAATTACTCAGCTGGTCAAGGGCACCGCAATCACCAAACGGCTCGGTGGTTCTTTTCATGATGTTGCGCCTCGTTGAGCCCAGCTGGACATATAAGAATCAAATTACCAAATCGCATACGAGAGTCAGGGAAATGGGGTCAATATCCCGAATAGCCGCAACCTGGCGCTTGCTTCTTCTCTTGGCCTGTCCACCGTAGTGGGCTATCATGAGAACCCAACCTTACGACATCCGCAATCCCACGGAACAAATCTGCCAAATTGACTGCCTGGATCATGATTGTTCTAGTGGACCGCCCCCCCACAAACCCGCTGAACCCAACCTGGAAGTTTGTCCTGTCGACTCTCGCTTTCGACAATCAATGTCAATCGTCGTATCGCCATCCCTTCGCCGCTGCTCAACGCTCACCTTCCTTGTTAGCGGGTCTGCCCTACTCATACAACACACGATTCATTGCCTTTGCTCATTGCCCTGTTTAGACGCCAATTTCCATCGAGCTGGTTCCGTACATCGCAGCAATACTGCGATGTTGGCACACAAAGTCAGCCTGGGCTCTTCACCACAGCCTGTTCGTCTGGAGTCGCGTTGACGCCGTGAAGAAGTAATCCTCTGCCCACCAACTCAGGCAAGTCGACCAGCCAGCCATGTCTATCATACAGGGGTTGCTGGGATTCCTCCACGCCCTCTCGTCCTTAGTCGGTCTTCACGACTCCTACGCGACCCATGGGGATGGCTGCGGGCTACTGCAGCTTTGCACTCGTCATATACCCAATGAATACGAACAAGTTGGCCGAACAAGCAGCAACAATCATTTCTAGGGCAAGCAACGACGGAGGCGGTCTGCGTCCCAACATCCGCTTCCCTGCCTGCCTCGTGCGCTTTGCCTCGAGTCGGCATTTGTCAAAATTACTTCTTCCAATCGCACCTGCTTGTCGCCCGCTATTGTCTGCACGGCTCTGCTACGGTAGTGAAAGACTCTGCCTCAACATGCATTCGCAGTTTTCATGATGGCTCTCCTTGCCCTGCTGTGTCATGCCGCCGGATGCCCCTGATAACGGCCACATACTGCAGGCTGCCAGAATCGGACAGCGCCTGGGATAGATTAAAAACCGGTCCCTCCTGAGCTCTGGCGCGCAAAGTGTATAGTCCAGGTCTTAGCAAGCCTGATATCACGGCCCACGGCCGATCGCGGGTCCGAGACGTCGAACATGACCGCCCAGGATCGGCGCACAGCTTGAAATGTCCGTGGGTGCTGCTCTCCGCTCACTGGCCGTTCTTCCCCGAAAATCCATTGTGCCAATAACGGTCTATTCGTCATCAGCGCCAAAAGCAACGCCGGCAGATGCCTAATAGTACGCTGGCACTCGACATGCCTCGCCGTGTCCAGGAGCCCCATGCCGCCTCTTGGACATTTCTTCTCACGTAAGTCGACGACTCGACCCCAGAACCCAGAGCTCGGAGTAGTCTGCCCAAAGACTTCGATTCCTCAGACCCGCAACCTGGCCGGCGCACTTTCAGAGACCGTCGGGTACGAATACAGATGCCCTAGCCTTTCTGGGCTCTGGCCAGGAGGAAGGCTGGACGGGAAGCTTAGCCACTGCAAGCTCCTGTTCTGCAGCCAGCCAAAAAGCCTAAAGAAACCTTTGTTTCAGATCTCGCCTACATGCAGACTCCCCCATGCCATCCCATGCCATAATACCACCTTACGGAATGTAGATTAGCTGGCACCCGTCGGCCTGGGCTATCTTGCTCTGCCCCTGACGAGAGAGCAATTCATTTCCATGGTCGGACGGGTGAGGTCTTCATGGGTCCGGAAAAAGTGTGGCTGCGATGGTCTCAACCGTTCAGATCTTGCAAAGAAGGCCTCTTTCTTCGCAAAAGGTCAACCGCTTCGGGACAACCAAATTATTCGCTCAGGCTCGGATGGTCGGAGGACCAAGGAAAAACGCTAGTCATCCCAGCATTGTAGCTGAGATACCGTACAGCACGGTCACCGACGACTTAACACTAAGATCGAAAGACCTCCATCAGCCCAAATCACTCCGCAGGCCAATCCTGGTATGGCAGTATAGCAGTCGAACCTGCAATTATCTCCTGATTAACCTTTTCCGCGATGTAAGGAAGTGTCCCTCCCCTTCCAACCAATTCCAAGATAATTAATCCTCTACAACGGCCCGGCCGTGGCAGGGGAAATATGCGACTGCGGTGAAGCCAGTTGTCGATCCCATCATGCAAGTCGCTGCAGGTTGCTGGGCCAGGTTTCTGTTTCGGACGAGAAGACGCAATAGCGCGCACGCAGCCAGGATACTGTGCGTGTATTAGCCTATATTCAGTACGACTTCAGGCCACCTTGGAAATCTCCGACCTTTCCCGTTCTTGGTCTACAAATCTCATGCAGTGGCGCGGCGGTGCTTGTGACTTTGTTTCCCCTATTTTCCCCTCCGCAGTGCGCAGTGCGGCCGAAGATGGGCAGTTGGCGCGATCCAAGACGAGCAGGCTCAATGGTTCGGACTGCGCTTAGGGCTAAGCAGCCGTTCGGCGGTAGCCTGTAGCCTCTAGCCTTGGGGCGTCCGTTAGAGTTCAAGATCAGATGAGCCGCTCGATCTAGACATGTCACTGCTAGCCACCTCTAGCACTTTTGGCATACAGAGCGCTTCACGGCACCATTACGGTATAGTATGGTGTTGCTGCCTCAGTGCCACATCTGAGCGTGCCAAGACGGGCTTGCTCAGCCGTGATGTTCCGGAATTCCGATGCTGGGACTTGAGTTGACTGATGGCGTGTCTATTGTTCGGTGGTCAGATACGCTCTCCTCGCCTCAGGGGACCAGCTTGTTGTCATTACGCACATCATGGCGTAGGGCTCATTCTGGCCGTTGACGGTCGAAGGAACGCTAAGCGCCTCGGCCTACCGTCTCCTAGTATGCCTACAACCTCAGCTCGAGCACAGATCCTACCGTGCCCCTCGGACGAGCGACATACTGGTTTCACGATCAGGACAGTGGGTTTCTGATACGAAATGTCACTGCCTGCAACCGCCACGAAGCTCCGTGGTGCGCCAACTGATCACTTGTAATACTGCACTCCTAGGCGCGTCGGCGTCACGCGACGTGGCGCGTCCCAAGCCTGCCTGTAGACAGGAAGCCCCTATTCCCCATCTCGCCTCTCCACCCGACACCCAGCACCCCGAACATGATCCTGCCGTCCTCGCCGGGCACGGCCTTGATGCCCTCCATCTCCTCCACGACAAAGCACACCTGCTCCACCTCGCCGGGGTGGAGGACCGGCCGCGCGCCACCGCCCTCCTCCCAGTTGCACCCAGCATACCCCAGCCCGCTCTCGAGGTCCAGCAGCGCCTTTTCCAGCTGGATCACGTCCTCGGAGCAATTCTCCAGCTGGGCCTCCAGAACCCACCGCCCACGACCCTCGGCGCCTTTCGCCGGGGCCAGCGGGCCGATTTTGGTGCGCACGATGAGCGACGACTTGCATATGAACTGGTACAGTTTGCGAAACGTGCGCGTCTTGCCCGAGGTCTCTGTTGCTTCGTAGTAGCTCACCGTCACGGCGAGAACGTGGTTGCCCTCCTCTTTCAGGTCAAAGTTGACGATGCGCTGCAGCGTTTCCCCGGGGTCGAGGTCCGTTCCTTTACCGTCGGCCTCATCGTCTTCGCCGCCGCCGCTGGGGGACAAGTCGAGTTTTTGAACGGCGTTGGCGCCGGGTGTTTTCATTTCCGCTTCTATCCTCACGTCGCGTATCACCTTGCGCTTCGTCCCGGGGGGCGGTTCGACGGCATCGTGGTTTGCGCAGAGGGTGCAGCTAAAGGTCTCGCCTACGTACGCGGAGCCGAAGCTCAAGGGCAGGTTGAGGATGGGAGAGAGTACGAAGGGGGCGGGGTTCGTCGAGTGTTGCGTATCGTAGGCAAGGGATGCCGGTGTCGGTTCTGTTGGTGTGAGGGCTGGTGTGAGAGGGGGTCGTACTGGGTGCTGGTGGACGAGTGATGGGCGGGAGAGCCTATGGTGCTCCGGTCAGGCTACGATGCAGGCTACGATAGACTCGGCACGCACCTAAGTACTTTGAGAGAAACGGAGTGTGGTTCCTTTAGAGGATCGTGTGAGGGGTATCTTTGGTGGCTCATGGTGGGCGTCGGCGACGAAGTGTCGTTGATATCGGGACGGTGGAGGATAGAAAAAAGGGACCTAGTGGACGTGCGACATGGGACGCGAATGACGATGGGAGCTTGCGCCTTATCGATAACGAGAGCTTGTTTGGCGGAGCTTCCCCGCGCTCGGTGTGGATCGGTGTGCTCTTGGAGATGTCACTCGGATCGCGGTAGGATCAAAAGCAATAATCGCAACAAGACTCTGCTTGTTTTTGTTGATTCACACTTTCCGCAAATGAATTTCCATATAAACAGCCTGAAGAATCTTGCGGTTTCATCTTCACCATCTTGATCACAATGCTTTCCGCCTCTTACATCGCTGCTTCGAACACATCAAAGTCATAAGTCCTACAGAGTGGTGAAAGCCAATCTCCAACAGCGAGTGTCTTTCCAATACTGTCAGTACCTGAGAATGTTTCAATGGTTTCGCTACGCTACATGTCATCTTGTGAAGGAATCCGTCGCGTCCGGCGATTGGGGTCTTCCCGACCTTGACACATCGCTTCCTCGCTGTCGACGGTCCTCATGTCCGCAGCTTGACTGATGATTCTTTTTGGTGACTTGTCCAAGTTATACTCTTTGGTGATTTATCTGGGTACTCCAGGGGGGGGGGGGGGGGGGGGGATTTTGGGAAGACGATTTTGGGGGGGGGGGGGGGGGGGGGGGGGGGGGGCGAGTACTTTGGAATGACGAGCTCGAGGAGCTGGCGAGTAGTGGGCGGCTGGTCGCCTTCTTCGCGGCGTATAGTAAGTTACGCCCTATAGTGTTTTCAGCTTGCTGATATCGTCTCTCATGTCCATTCCCCCGGTCAACTGGCGAGCTGCCATACGTTGATTAACGACATTCTGCGTAGCGTGTGATGAGAGTGGCCCAGCTCCTCCGGGTGATGGTGAGGCTAGAAACTTGCCTCCTTAAGACGATTTCTTTCCACCCACAATCACATACGACCATACCCACTGGAGAACTCGGTATCCCGTCCGCTCTCCCATAGATAGGCCAGTGAGGGAAGGTTCGTGAACGACCACTGAGACATGTGGGTTCCTTTTTGAACGGATGCGGGCCCCACAAGCAATCGAGCTTCGTTCGACCGTTCCCGCCGTACCTGCTTGTTACTCTAGAGTCATCGAACCTAGACACGTGCACAGTTATTGAGGCACGCCCTGTATGATGTTTCTTTTCTTCAATCTCCACGATATCCCTTGACCAGGAGACGTATCCCGGCGTAATCACCCATGAACAGGGTCAGGCATAACGGACATTGTGTTCCCACCATTCCCACTTGACAAGGGTATTAGTGTAGGCTCTGATATTCTTTCAAATATAGAAGCATGAGACCGAAGGGACTCGTTTCTATCCTCTCTTAGGAACAATCATCTTTCTGCTCTCGCCCGGTTGTCCAGATGGCTGCTCCTCGGAACTTGAGCTTTCGTGGAAACCTTTATGAATCGTAACAGCAACAGCCAGCATATTCCTAACAACTACTAAATCACCATCTTTTCCAACAATGCCCCGAAAGCTAGGAGGTCGAGACCGACCATCTGCCGACGCGGCCACAAGAAACCTAGAGGCAGATAGGCAATGGTATCAACAGTTATCACACAAGCACTCAACGCCAGCTACTCGGCAACGCGCTATTGCCGGAAGGAGCAAGAAGGCACGGCAGGCCTTGTGGGAGAATTCGAATTCGCAAGCCAAGCCGACAGTCAACCATCATGTTGTACATAGAATGACGTGGTTGAAACTGATCAAGTGTCTTGTTTTGCAGGTTCTTCCGTGATGTTGCTGAGGTAGACCCGAGAAAGTATGGCTGGATCTCTGTCTAGGGTGTCACAGTGCCGAGGACCTTTGCAAACAGTGTCTCGAATATCATTTATCAAAGTCGGAGAAAACCGGTCTAGCAGTGGGACCTGACGAGCATGAGACGAGATTAATGATCATTACTGCTCATACCATATCGGAAGTCTGGAAGGCACTGGTCACACAAGCTGATGACTTGATTCTTTATCAAAAAACGACAGCAGGATCCCCACGACAAAAACAGATGGATGTTCCGGCTTCTAGAAAAGAATGAAAGGGGCCTCTTTCCGGCGTCCGGAATAAACCAAGTACGTTATCGAGTGACGTTTGGGAGCTGCCCTAAAGAAGACAATAGACTGAATACTGAGACAACTGTGTTGGTGGATTGCAAACGATCTTGCCAACCGTTATTATCTTGCGGCCTGGCTCGGGAGCAACCCTTCATCAAGTGTGAGGCGACTGCCGCCGACATTTTTGAGATCCTCGATACAGTATGGGCGAACGCCGGCGATATTTCCTGTAGCCCGAAAATCCTGTAGCCCGAACACAAGAATGTCTTTCATTTGGGTCGTCATTCTGGGCGGCCTATGTGGGTTCAGACCAGAGGTCTTGATGAACATGACTTACCGTCAAATTCAGATGGCTATGGTGAGGTATTTCGTCTGACGCAGCATCAGCTATACCAGTAGCGACGATCAATGTGGAACACAACAAACTGGTCACGAAGGCGATTCGGCGTTCGCAGAACGAAAAGTGAATTGGCGTTTACAACTAAGCACCCAAGCTCATGCGAAGGCTTTGGTGGATCAAACAGCTGACACTAAGATTATGACAGGATCGTTGTTTTCTATCACATTTGTTCCTTGTGAAATTATCTGCCTTGTTAGTCCGATTGTTGGTAGGGCGCTTTGCGATAACGCGTTTGACGCTGGCTATAAAACACATGAGGAAGTGATACGACAACCTGCCCAGGAGGACGTTGACCACATCGCGTTGCAATGGAGAGAGGAGCTTCTTGATCAGCCAATCTCCCCGATCAATTCCATGCCTTCTGGGAAATTTGGCAAGCTGTTCGGTTGGTCATTGGGTTACATGATATGCTGCGCCGCTACGCTCTGAGGGTTCGTGCAGGTTTGAGATGAAATGGTAAGCACAAGGCGGTCTTGTAATCCTAGTTTGTCAGTAGGATCTCTAATAAGTTTCTTTTAGGAGTACTTGAACCGGCTCTCCGCAACTACCTAACGTCCTCAGCAATTCAACCCAGGTGTATGAGAAAAACCACCTTCCACGGCAGTTTACTAAAAACCCGATGAGCCTGGCATACGGCAGCTTAGCAGGAGAGGACGACATTACCCCACTGGTTGGTCGCGCCATACTGAAGAGAGACCGAAAAAGCACCTATCAGTCCCGCACAGAAGGAGCATGAATCCTTCGAGAGTCGTCAAGATATCCAGGAACTCCGCGCCAAGCTTGAGCAAGTGATACAAACACATGGCCTGTATCCCAATGCTAAAATCCTAGCCCCATTTAATGCGAATGCTTCCCCGGGAAAATCTTCCTGCATTAGACCAAGGCTGCCCTGACATATATGCAGATCCGATCGTTCGCAGTGGCCATGCAATCAGACTCCATGCAGCCGTCTCAAGTACGGGTTGCTGAGCGAGGACGAAAACTTCGGCCGTATGGAAAATCTCTGCCGGCGTAGGCGCAGCATTGCACAGGAATGTGACAAACTTGTACAGGGACGTTAATGGTGAGTTTGATGTGGCCATCTACATGATTGTTCGTTGTAACGGAGAGTATCTCATCTATACTACTTTGGAAAGCGATAGCTGGAAATCACCCGAGCGTCTTTGTATGCGCATGCTTCGAGTTTGTCTGACAAAAGATTAGCGCGAATCGAAGACCTCAGGCATAGCCTTGTTTGACTTGGTCATTTTCGTGTTCAGCATATGCCTGCCTGGTGCGCACAATGTGACGATTACTATCAGAAATGTGTATACTTTTTTTTTGTAATTACAATTGTCCATATTATTTGCCCACACTTGAGCAGGCTTAACCGAATACGTCATCGCAATCGTCTCACATGCTTCATTTTCCCTTACGCTACCTCATTTCAGCGTTTCTTTGAATTTGCTCCACCAATCCCTCAACCATACTACAATGCGAACAACTTGGGCACGTTCGCGGCTTTCTGTCATACCTGGATATCTCTTTTCATGTGCCTCGAGTTGCAGACCGTCGACTTGTTTTCGCAGAGCCGCTCTCTATTCTCATTCGCGAATAGTGCGGCCAATGAGTGCCCAGGCTGTGTTCCCTCCAAGCGTCGACTTCAAGGCCATCCCAGCGAACCAGACGATAGAAGAAGAAACTCTCGCGGGCTATAAACCCGAAAATTACTACCCTGTACGAATAGGAGAGGTCTTTGAATCGAGATACCAGGTGGTCGCGAAGCTCGGATATGGCACAGGATCAACAGTCTGGCTTTGCCAGGACCTGAGCAAGTACGTGTAGATGATGTGCGATGTGTATCGATTCTACTTCCTCAAGTTTCGCTGACTCATAGTCACTTCCCTTCTAGCGAGAATAAGCTATTGACACTGAAGGTATGTGTTGTCGGGGAGAATACAAGCAACGAGCTTGCAGTATCCAGCCACATCAAATCTATTGATGCAGATCACCCTGGCAAGGCAAGACTGCGTACGGTTATAGAATGCTTCCAAATTCGAGGACCTTCCGGACACCACCAATGTCTCCTCTTCTCTCCTCTTGGCATGACCTACACTGAATTTCGAACGCACTTTCCGGGGAATGGTATCAGCGCAGATCTCTTGCGGCAAAGCTTGCTCATGATTCTCTTGGGCTTGGACTTTCTTCACCAGGCTGGTGTCGTGCATACAGGTATGTACCTCATTAGTATTTCTGGTCGTATTACTTGTGACCAACATATCAGACGTTTCTCCCAACAACATCCTTCTCGGGGCTGAAGAATCTACCATATTCTCCCAAATCCAAAACGCCGAGCTTCGAAGCCCGTCGCCTCGTAAGGTTCTGGTAGATCGCACGATATATCTTTCCTACAGCATGCCAATTACATCTGGTGCGCCATTCATCTCCGACTTCGGTGCTTCTCGGCTGGGTAAACCTGGTCAAAAGTATTCCGGAGACGTGATGCCAGGTGTGTATAGAGCACCTGAGATTATCATTGGCTCGAAATGGGATTCTAAGATAGATATTTGGTCTGTCGGAGTCATGGTGTGTCACCTATCTTCTGCCTGATTTGCAAACCTCTGACAAAATCCATGCAGGTTTGGGATTTGTTTGAAGGTGGTCGCCTCTTTCGCGCTGTAAAAGATGACCACCTAGATGATGAGCAGCACCTAGGCGAGATGACAGCACTTCTGGGCCCTCCGCCCAAAGAGTTCCTAAAACTAAGTGAAAAATGTCGTCAGTATTGGGATTCAGAGGGTAGGTGTCAGCTAGAGGAAACGATGGGTTCCTGGAACAACACCACCTTCTACGAACTTGCCCTTGCTAACCATTACAGGCAACTGGACTGCCGCAACACCTATTCCCAAGCAATCGTTTGAGAGTCGCGAAATACGTCTAGAAGGCAGAGAAAAGGAACTCCTTATTGCCTTCGTTCGTAAGGTATTGCGCTGGCTTCCAGAAGATCGTCCAACTGCAGAGGAACTTTTTGAAGACGAATTCTTGAACCGATTTATGTAGCGAGAGCATCTCGTGTCGAGTTATAGTTGGGGGCTACGTCTTCAGGTGCCAATGGGTCAAATTGAATCCCAGTAGTGTGAAACGCATGCCTGTTGACCAAATCGTTCGACTTACAAACCTCAGACAAATGGTAAGACGACATTCTACCTGCTGATGTCGGTCATGTCCCAGAGATCGTAAGGTTGGACCGTGTCCACATGACAGCTTATACAGGCTGCGCGCTGCTCTCTTCTGCCAGTGGAACCGGTATTAGACAACTAGATCACAGCATGTAAGCTCTGCTATCCTGTGGCGCTCAGCATGAACGCGCGTCGTCCTTTCCCAATAGGGAAACTCGGCACATACACGAGCTCTTTGCCAAATTTTGTTTCTTCCAAGCAACGCGCCGACACTGGTGGAGGGTTTTGATATCGTCTCTTGACCGGGATCGAGTATCAGGCTCGAAACGTCTTCGCAAAGATCGTAGTCGCTTGTAGCCCCCCATTTCGCCGTCCCTCGTCGTCTTGGCTGGAGTATTCCTCATACGATGGACTCTCGTTGCACTCTGAATGAAAAGGTTATGAAAACCAGTGGTGGGCCTCGTTTTGCACAGCTTTAGAACCAGTCATCTGCTAAGGAGTAACTTGAGATTAGCATATATATAACCTTGTAGCAATACGCGAAGGCAAATCACGGGCAGGCCGAGGGACGCGAGTAAGAAATGGGTTTCATCTAGACTCGAGGGTTGAAGACCTCGGGCGTGACGGTAAAGATCAGCTGTGGATGAAAGGGATCCTCCAGCGAGCCTCTCTGTCGACGTTGTGCGAACGCATCTTTCGAAGAGAAGCGCCTGCTTTATTTGTGACGGAGAGACGACCTAGCGGGAAACTTCTCGCCCTTCCTCTGTAAGACCACCAGTCGAGATTAGAAACCACATTCTGTGCCCGGTTACCCAGGGTATTGACTTTCCTTTTCTGGAGATTGAACTAATTTCCCAAGGTAAAGATTGCGTTGACACAGGTGACGGAGCGGGCCTACTATTTGTGAATAGTGTACTCGGAAGCTATGAGCAGCCCGGCTTGGAACACACTCTAGACTACGGATTAGAAGGACAGTAGGAAAGCACCGATGATCTCTTGACGAGGAGGATGATACTAATTGTCGTGCTCTGCGGACTTTGCTTCAACGCACCAGGTCTTTGATACCCGTATACTCGACGTCGGTTTTTTGTTCTCTGGAACGAAAGTGGGATCATGCCTCAAATGAGAGTGAACAAGACTTGGATTCGCGTTCCAGAGAGTTGAGCCGTCTACCAAACGTCATAGTCCGTTGGGTTTGGACTTTTCTTCCATCTTGGAAGCTTTCAGTGGCTCAAAAGCACAGCGACCGTACAAGACTCTGCGAGAGAAGTGAAAAGTCTTGTCAGCTCCAACAGTACCAAGTGATAGTTGGAGGAAGCTCCCTAATATTCTGAAGTCTATGTTATTTGCCTGTCATTCTTGATAGACGCTTAATATATGTATGAACCCCCCCTCCTCCAGTAGTGTTCCTCGCGTGGAAAGGATTCCATTTGAGCGGTATCCCAAGCATTGAAAGACTGGAGTGCAGGTGCCATTTTCTCACAGAAACTCACATTAGAGGTAGAGAAGCTTTGCAATACAAGAAGCGCGAAGGTGTTGTTTCTGATGCAATACGGCCACCCGTTTTTTACTTGATACATCGCTTTTCGGCTGGACTAAGTGGTCATAGTACATGTAGGTCATCTTCTCCAGTATACGACTCACTTGCACAAGGGCTTTCGTCCTCATGGAAAAGCTACATGTCCGTTTCTGAAGCCGAGTCTACCGGAGGATCCGAAGCAACTCCAGGGCATTACTTCTAGATTTATTCGGCAAGTACAGTAGGCCGAAGGGCAACGCTTAGAGAAAAGGAAGACGAACACAAAAATAAGCAGATTTGGAACAGTATCCCATGCGGCCCATATACGATGGACAATTCGACAAATAGGATAGGGAGCTCTTGCATCATCTCCTTGCGCATTTCTTTAGACCTCTGGCTTGATGTTCAACCATGTTCTGGCAAGACATGAGAGAGTTCTAACATTGAACTTGGAACTCTCACGTCTGCGAGAATGTACAGCTGCTTGAGTCTGAAGTATTCAGCCTCATCAGGTGGTCTATACTTACTGCACTGGAAAGTGGCACATGTTCCTCACTCTTGTTGCTCGAATTGGAAGCTTTCATGGCAACCTCAAGTTGTAAAAGCATACGCCCTTCGGCGAATGCGCCAGCTTTCATATAGGCAAAAGAACCAATAACCTACTTCGCTTGGGATGGTCTATTTAGGATTGCTTACTTGAAGATTTGAATCATAGTACTATATGAACATTTATGTCTTGTCGTCAACTCGTTTTCTGTTGTTTCACAGCACCAAAGAAAAGAATTATGGTCAGTTATCCTGAATTGTATTCGCTCCATTATAACCACTCAGCAGTATAGCCGACACTTAGAAAGGTCATATTATGTGGACTTGCCATATTCTGCTATTTTGGGTGCTTGTGTCAATCGCAATGACCCGTATAGATACTGAAGAGAACTCGTCTGCCACCTCTACGAAATTACCACTGCAACATTTGTGTACTCGAAGACCAACGAACATTTCATTTGGGAATCTGTAAGCTTATACTTATACTACCTGGACAGCTTCTGAGTCTAACCCTTACTAAGAGCGTCTCCTTTGCTGACCCTGGTGAAATCGCGTGTCGTATAGTTGCGACTCTCCCAGCTCTTCATGATAGTGAGGATGTCCATGGCAATGAATTGGAAGGCACCAAGCCTATGTAGAGAGTTAGTCTCCGATGCATGTTGTAGCTTGTGGCCTACCCAAATTTCGTCCACCTTGCACAGAAGAAAGGCGGCAGGTAATCATAACCATATGATTGCTTGAATCAGTCACGCTGTTGGTTGAAATTCCGAACGCAGTATCATCCTACAGGAGTTGGTCTGGTGTATTAAACTCATCATGATACGATTAAAGACTGATGCACTTTGGATACTCGCTCAGTTGTCAGAGAGAGCTCCGGAATTCCCTTTCTTTAGCAGCAATCCCAGCATCAGCCCAAGTCAACTAAGCTCCAGGGGGTGGGGGAGGAGGCGCGGAGCCAGGGGGAGGAGGGGGAGGAGGAGCGGCCTCGCTGGGAGGCGGTGGCGGAGGGGACGCCGAGGCGCCCGGGGGAGCCGGTGAACCCTGTTGTTGCTGCTGCGCAGCAGCATAGTACTGCTGGTACATCTGCACATATGCAGCATAGCCACCGTAAGCAGCGTAAGGGTCTTGTCCGCCGTAGTACTGGGCGTACTGAGCAGCGTAGTCGGCTCCCGCGGTCGGGCTTTGGGCACCTCCGGGAGGTGCCGGACTGGCTGATTGTCCTGCACCGTGACCCCCATGACTGTTATGACCGCTGTGACCTCCATGGCTACCATGCCCGGAGTTGTAACCGCCGCCGCCGCCACCGCCACCACCGCCCCCATAGCCACCGTAGCCACCGTGTCCACCATGACTGCCGTGTCGGTCATCATGGTTACGTGAGCGGTCACCGTAGCCACCACCATATCCGCGAGGGGGTCTGCTCTTGAACTCCTCATACTGCTCCTTGACGTTGGCAATCAAGTCTTCGCAAAGCTCCTTGGCCTTCTCAACCATCTTGGGATCAGGCCCACTAATGTCCAGTTAGCGACGATCATCGAGGTTAGGAACGCTACGTACGCGACATGGAGGAACATGTCCTCATCACCCTCCCGATTTGTAGCTGCTTCGAGATAACCAGAGCCGCGGCCCTTGATCTGCACCCGGCACTGCGTCTCTTGCTGAATGTGCTTGACATAGGCACCTCCGTGACCAACCACCTGGGCACGGAGGTTGAATCCAGGAACGGACTCCAGGCCGATGGTGATCTTCTCCTCGGGCCATTTGCGCTGGGGATCATGTTAGTTTGCGCATGGAGTAGAAGAGTGAACACATACCCTTCCGTATTCGTCGCGCTCGACCTGCTCCTGATCGCGACGGCGAAAGCGGCGTTCGTCAACCAAAGCGGGCAGCTCCTGCTTCATAAGCTCCTCTATCTTGGCTACGGCCTGCTCAAGGCCTGTCTTGGACGTGCTAGTAACGTGGAGGTATAGGGGCGGGTTCTGCGCAATGTCAGCGGATGCCCTGCTCGTGTGAGCAGATGGCGACATACCGCGGCCGTGGCCATGCTCTTGTCAGGATAGTAGCTTCCTCGGGTAGTAACATCTTGCAAAGTCAACCTTGGTTCATACACGACGTGATTGGGAGGTGTTGCGTACCAGCACCAGTCTCTTCTTTAATCTAGATCAAGCAAATGGAGTCAGCAGGTGCCAAAGAGGGGTGATCTGTGCGAGCTATCGTGCCAAGTAAGCAGGATGATCTCGACACAAATTCATGTAGACGAAGGAAGCGGAAAGCGCCCGAGGCGAGTCCTGGGAAGGAAGTATGATCAGTGGTATTTGCCAGAAGTATTTACCATTTTCTGAGTCGACCCCTTGGTGAGGAGGTATCTGTTTCGGAGGTCGTTGACTTCAATGTCCTTGATGTAGTCGCCATCGGCAATGTACATCTCGCCGTTGATGGTGTTGGCCGGATCGGGCGTCTCAGAGTCCTGGTTGGTAGGAGGAGTCGCGTTCATGATCGGGGGAACGTCGACGTGCTGAATGCCCTTCTTCGCTTGGAGTTGCGCATTGATGCGCGCAGCAGCAGCAGCTGTTGTTGTCTTGTCAGCAAAACAGGTCGTTCCTGTATGAGGAGTGCGGGATCATACCAGCCGCGGCTGCAGCATCTACTGGAGACTTCTTGGGCTCAGTCGCAAGGTCGTTGCCAATCGGACTACGATCTCTGGCAGACTCGGAGCGCCGGGGCGGAGGAGAGCGGGACCGACGGTCGAATCTCGAGGCCTTGCGTGGCTCAGGCTCGGTCTGGTCGAATCGCGACCGCTTGGCGGAGCGTCGCTCGGAGTCGTCCATTATGATATGCTGAGGCTTCTATATTTCTGATTGTGCTGAAAACTCGTATAGTTGCGCAGTTGCTTGCGCTCATTGGGAAAATTTACTGAGGTTGAAGCTCACTAGAGGTGGAGCCTTGCGAGGTGGGCAGGCCGCAAGAAAGTGACTTGGTCTGTGCGCAAGTATGGTTTAGTTGCGACTCCCTTGCGCCTGCCTGCCGCAGTGGTTGGATGCAGCCGCAATGATTTGGTGGTATCCGTACACCAGCCACAGTTAATAATGTCAAATCATTCGCTTCTTGGAGATTGGGATGGATACGGAGTCGTTGCAGAAGACTGAGTTGTTTGTTCAGTCGATTCGGATCCAGAATCAGATGCGGCTTGCCGAGTCCAACACCGCAGCTCAGAAGAAAGTGCTCTGATTGAGTCTTCCTGGTAAGCAGGTGACAGATAAACAGGGCCATCATCCAGGAAGGTCGGGCGAAACGAAAAGCTACAGTTGAGGAACCGATTCAGTTTGGGACGGCTTGTGATGTAAACAACTGACCACTAGCCAGCATCAAGAAGAGAAGGAGACAACGACGACAGTGAGAGGAGAGCGTGCAACATTTCGACAACAGTATTTTCTAAATGCACTGCAGATGGCCACACTATTCCTGGCCCAACATGAGACAGAACGACATACGTAGTACATACCTACACAGTAACTGCAGTCGTACGTTTGTCCAGGCTAGCCAGTCCTGACCTCAGGCCAAAGCGCAACGCTCAATCGCAGCTCCAGAGGCACCGGGCAGTTGTCAAAGTTCCACCCGGACCTTATCGGTAGTCGCGCCGATCTCGGGAAGACAGATAATTGGATTAAGTGGGACAGAACCTCCTGCCCCGAACGGTTTTGAATTGAATCGACTGGGAGGTCCCATTAAAGATGAAAATACTCTACGCTGTTGAGGTATTTCTCTTCGCAAGGCAAGGAGAACAAACAACACTCCTCTGGCTATCCAGGAAAGGATGGTGCATATCTCGGAGATGGCCCATGATAGTCAGTACACCTCATCACAACGAACGTTTCGAACCGGCGGTAGACCTTTCTACTGGCAAAATCTCTACTCCCAGACTTCCAAGATGTTGCGATCAAGTGACAAATAAGAGAACCAAGCTAACAAGTTCCGTGATGGACCCAGGATGAATCAGTAAATCGGGGAAGGAGACTTGGCGACGGCGACAGAGACCAGACGGCGAGCTCTCCCCAGATTGCTACCAAAAATTGCTGGTCAGAATACCGCTGCAAGTTGCCGTCACAGTCACACGTGTCTGAGGTCATACCGAACCGGAGACTTTTTTGCTCAGTGTGAATACTATGCGAGTCGCCCTACAGGCCAGCAGCATAGGTACGGCAAGATACGGATAGTCTGGACACAGTGTTGGATCCAACCCCCGCACCCTCCTCCAGCTGTAACCCCGCGATGCAGCTAAGCAGGCCCACTTGTTCGGTGAGGACCCTTGTCGGTAACTGATCTGTGCTTCATCGCCCCTGCTAGCTGGCTAGTGCAGCTTTCCTGCCTCCGACTTGCCTCCGAACCATCCTCTCCAAATCCCCTCAAATTTTCCAGTGGACACTTGACACTAGACGGTGAGTCAGTCCTTATCTTTGTCCAGCCATTGAACTACAAGCTTACACTTCGCGGTTCAGGCTTTGCTTCGTCATTCTTCTTTTTCTGATCAAGAGAGCAAACTCGTTGTTCTCACCAATTGATCAGAGAACATGGCGTCTCGCCGCCTCCTTACCTCATCGCTACTGCGGGCGTTGCAGGCCCCGGCCCAAGCGATACCGCACTCCGCCGCCCGATGGAGCTCCTCCAGCAGCTCGACGTCTGCCATTGCCTACAAGGCGCTTCGTCGTCGCGCCGCTCCTCTTCCCGTCAGCGACAGTCCGCCCGCCTGGTCCGCCCAGGCCGCTGTTTCCAACATTCTCTACGAGACGCCCTCCCCGTCGATGCAGCCCCCGAAGCGTCACATCCTCAACTGCCTGGTCCAGAACGAGCCCGGTGTGCTCTCCCGCGTCTCCGGTATCCTGGCCGCTCGCGGCTTTAACATCGACTCGCTTGTCGTCTGCAGCACCCAGGTCGACGACCTCTCGCGCATGACCATTGTGCTCACCGGCCAGGACGGCGTTGTCGAGCAGGCGAGGCGCCAATTGGAGGACCTCGTGCCCGTCTGGGCCGTGTTGGACTACACCAACGCCGCGCTCGTCCAGCGCGAGCTTCTCCTGGCCAAGATCAACATCCTCGGACCCGAGTACTTTGAGGAGCTCCAGGCTCACCACCGCGAGATTACGGCCGTCGATGCCGACGCCGAGGGCATTGAGCAGCAGTCGTTGGAGGATATCGCCAAGGACTTCCACCCCAGCAAGCTGGCCGCCAGTCAGGCGCTCCGCCACAAGCACGAGCATCTGAAGTCCATTACCTACTTTGCCCATCAGTTTGGTGGAAAGGTTCTGGACATTAGCACGAACAGCTGTATCGTCGAGGTGTAAGTCTACCGCACCGCACGGGGCTTTAGCAAGCGGATGAACTAACAATTACGTAGCTCTGCCAAGCCCCACAGAATCGAGTCCTTCCTCAAGCTCATTGCCCCCTTCGGCATCCTCGAGTCGGCCCGCACCGGTCTCATGGCCCTGCCTCGTTCGCCTTTGTACGGACCTACCGAGGAGACGATCCTCCAGGATGCGGACGATGTTGTTGATGCGAGCCAGCTTCCTCCCGGTTAAAGGGAAATGTATTAAAGAATATCCGGCGTTGGCAAAGGGGTATTGCCATCTTTCAATGCTACCAAGTTGCTTTACAATCTGTATCATTTTTGCCAAGAAAGAACGCCTCGCCTTTTTTTGGTCTTCCGTGAACGCCACCATTTTTTGCTTTTAAATCTTGCCCTTGTTGACAACGAAGCCCTCGAGAGCGGCTGCGTGGTTGTCAGATCAAGAAGCTTGTAAGAGATTACGGGACACTTACAAACAGCAGCCCACAGGCGGTTCTCAGCCTCGGGGAAGACAAGAGACCTCGGGCTGTAGAAGACTTCGTCGGCAACCTCCTCGGGATGACGGGGGAGGCAGTGCATGAACTTCCATCCCTCCTTGGCACCGCCACGCTTGGCCAGATCGTTGGTGATCTGGTAGCCGGCAAAGGCCTGGAGGCGCTTCTTAGCCTCGGCCTCCTGACCCATGGAAACCCAGGTGTCAGTAACGAGGATGTCGGCGTTCTTGGTGGCTTCCTCAGGCACGGTGGTCTCGCTGAGCTTGCCGGGGGAAGCAACACCGTTGGCGGCAGACGCGATGACAGCCTTCATGGTGTTGGGGATGCCGTAGCCGGCGGGAGAAGCAACGGCAATGTCAACACCCATCTTGACACAGCCAATGGCCAGGTCGAAGAGGACGTTGTTCGAGTCACCAATCCATGCCACCTTGAGTCCCTTGACGCCCAGGTCGGCCTTGTCCGAGGTGGCAGAGGCCGGGAAGGCCTCGTGGATGGTCAGGAAGTCGGCAATGATTTGCAGCGGGTGGTAGTCATCTGACAGGGCGTTGATGACGGGCACGCTCGAGTCCTTGGCCAAGCCAGCGACGTCAGAGTGGGGACCAACACGGGCAACCATGCAGGAAGTCATGGACGAGATGACCTTGGAAGTGTCATACAGAGACTCGTTCACCTAGACGCACAGTCAGCCTTCACCACTGGTCTTTTTTGAACAAGGCTCTATGAAACCAACTCCGAGCTGAATGTCGTCTTTGCCGAGAAACATGGGGTGGCCGCCCATGAGAGCAACGGCAGCCTCGGTAGACACGCGGGTACGAGTGCTGCGCTTGCTGAACATCATGGCTACGGTCTTGCCGGTCAAGCTGGAGGCCAGGGCGGCGGGGACATTGCCGGACTTGACGGCGGCTTTGTTGGAGGCGGCATTACGGACGAGGGTAGCAAACTCGGCGGGAGTCAGGTCTGCAATGGACATGAGATGACGGGGACCGGTGGCGGACTGTGAGTAAGCCCGGCGGCTCTGGAGGCCGTTGAAGACCTGACGGCTGGCACGGAATGCGGACTGCTTCATGATGGGCGACTTTGAAAGGACCGAATGACTCGAGAAGATGGTGGCTTGTTTGGTGGAAACGGTGTGGGAGCTTTCGAGACCTGTTGGAAGAGGCGGATCCGGGGTATTTTGGTGAAAGACACGCAAAGATTTAGGTTTTTTATGTGGACCGAGTAAGTCGTCGATCACGGCGAGTGGTGGTGGCCGTCAATTGGGTTGTTCCCGCCAGAGAGGAGGTTTGAGTCACAATTGAATAGCTTCAACGATGACAAGACGGGACTTGCCTTATTTACCGGCATGAGCTGGAAACTCCACACAGACTCGTTAGGTTGCTGCAAACTCGGACCCAGTTCCTCCTCCGCTCCTCACCGCTTCACACCGAAAATTTTCGGACCTGCAGCGAACAACAGCAGCATTAATGTAATACTGTGTGCATCGACCACTGGGAATACAGCGGGTTTGCAGGGCAATCGGCAGCCGTAGGTACTGAGGAAGCGGGCGGGCGGGGACTTCCATTGCCTGTGACATGCAGCAACTGCAAGAGCCCAGACCGGACCGGTGAAACGGCCGGAACCGGAGCTGTCCATCCATATTGACCTTACGGATCAGCTGGGCTGGGCTGGCTGTATTAGGTGATGGGAAGTGCCCAGTGGGAGAGAGTACCTAGGTAGTGTGAGTGATTGTGGGGGGAAATTGACAGGCGGAACCACTTGACACCTATAACTCAGGTGGGTTTGTACACTACAGCGGGAGCTCCAGAGACAACAGGGCGGTGGTTGTGGTGTTGCTGCGGTGTTGCTGAGGTGCATGCGTGCCTGAGAAGGAAGTGTGTGTGGCCCGTGCACCCCTGGCCAGGTACTCCAATCCACGCATTCCAGTGAAGATCATCCCGGCCCCAGCCCATCCACATCCGACAGCACTCTGAAGGTCAGCTGAAGTTGCAGTGGACTCTCTCTCTCTCCACGTCTCGTCTGTTGCAAAGCATTTCCTTGTAAGAATTGCAGGTGTGCTGTCTATGGTCTGTCTAGTGATTACTTTTGAACTGTACGGATATGGGAACCGAGATTGGTGATTGTGCCTCCAGGTGTCTAAAGCATTCCTATTCGGTAAGTCCCTCGCACAGTGAGGAAGTGCTACTTGCTCGCCCAGCTGACCGTAACCTCGTCTCATTGGTTTCAGGTCCGCAAGTGACCTTCGCGACAGCAGCACACCCTGTAGGCCATTTAGGCTGTCCGGGGTCTTCAACAGCACTGCCATTCCAGGATGAACCAGGTTTCTTGACATCATCACCATTACGAATCCCGAATCCCAGGGCAACATCGGAAACGACAGACCCGCAGCCCTTTCCTCTTGCACTTTTCTTTTGTCGCTACACGCTTTCTCACACCAAGAAACAATCCAGTAGCGACTGTTTGGCCATGACGGCCGACCTGCTGTCGTAGTCCGAGAATATCACCAGCAACTTATTACTATACAACACGATCCCCCAACCATTATTATGTCCGACGACCCTGAGAGAACGCCGATCTTGACCCCCAAGGGCAAGGGAAAGGCCGAAGACGATTCATCACTATCCGAGACGACTCCGCTTCTGTCCGGATCGTCTGGAACACCGCGATACGATGGCGACAACGACGACCCGGAGAACTCGAACTTCTCTCGCGATGTCCGCAGGACTCCTCGTGCCGCTTCGATCGCATCGAATCGCTCCAGCACTTCTGGGAGAAGCACCAAGAGCTCTACACCATGGGCTTCTATCATCTCAATCTTTGTACTTGCAACACTGGCCATCGGCATCATGCTGGTGGCCTTTTTCGTTCCGGCAGCTGTAGAGGAGTACGCCAAACAGGCTGCTGTCGTGGAGCCGACGAACCTCTCACTCGAATCCATCACCACGAACGGCGTCCGCGCTCGCGTGCGAGCAAACTTCCGCCTGGACGGCTCCAGGGTCCGGGATCCGACAGCGAGGAGGATTGGAAAATTTACAACCTGGATAGTCAGGGCCCTCGGGACAGAGGAGACCAAGGTCGGCGTCTACCTGCCCGACTTCAATAACGTCCTGCTTGGGACTGCTGTAGTTCCACCTTTGTCCATCAGTATTGTCGATGGCGAAACGACAAAGGTGGACTTTGTCGCCGAATTGTCACCCGGCGATGCGGAAGCATACCGCAAAGTCGCAAACGAGTGGCTGGATGGGAAGCTCGATCAACTCAAGGTGCTGGGGAAGGCCGATATCCCGCTCAAGACCGGGATTCTTCCGCTAGGCACTCATGCCGTCAGCGAGATCTTGACGTTTGAAGGTCAATCACTCTACCGCTCCTTTGCTTCGCTGTACTATGGAGAAAAAACCCTGCTCTGAATGAATTGATATCACTGCACCTTGTTTGCCTCGCGTCGCTCTGAAGCACAGGACTAATGCTTCACAGCGAACCAAATTCCAACGCTGCCGACGTATAACATCTCGCGCCTCAACTTCCGAGACGTGCCTGATTCGGACGGCAACGGGACCGCCGTCGGTGTCGATGTCGCCGTAACGGCATTCAACACCTTCCCCGTCAGCCTCGACGTTCCGCAGCTTGGATTCCAGGTCCTCGTGCCCAACTGCAATGCTGTTGACCCCTACATTCTCGTGGCCGACGCCATCACCGAGCCGCTCACCATCAAGCCGCAAGTTGAGGTTACGGCCAATGTGTCTGCAGTCATCAGGGAGCTGCCA
Source organism: Colletotrichum lindemuthianum (assembly GCA_001693025.2). NCBI lineage: Eukaryota > Fungi > Ascomycota > Sordariomycetes > Glomerellales > Glomerellaceae > Colletotrichum > Colletotrichum lindemuthianum. The sequence continues at coordinate 100,287 of MASP02000138.1, read as the reverse complement.
AAGGATCTGACCCGCGTGTGCCCGAACTCCAAGTCTTCGCCGTTGGACAAGTTCTTGGACCAGTACATGCATGGCGAGGCTGCGACTGTGTACGTTCGAGGACGAAAGGTCCCTGGCTCGGAGACGCCGGACTGGGTTGGCGACATCCTGTCCGAGATCATGGTGCCCGTTCCCTTCCCAGGCCAGGGGTTTGACAACCTCATCAAGAGCTTCTCCCTCACCGACGTGAACTTCCAGCTGCCCGACCCCATGTCGGATCCCGACGACGAAGACGGGAGCCCCAAGGTGTCTGGGACCGTCCAAGTTCTTGCTGGCCTGCCCAAGGAAATGAACTTTGACATCAACGTCACCAACATGCGAGCTACGGCGGACGTCATGTACCAGCACAGAAAACTGGGCGAACTCAACTTGGACAAGTGGCAACCTGCCAATTCCACCAAGACCGAAGGCACCGAGAAGGAGGAACCGCTGCTCAAGATCACGTCCCGCGTGATCGACGCTCCGCTGAACATCACCGACGGCGACGTCTTGACGGACGTGATGCAAAAGCTCCTGTTCGGCGGAAAGGAGGTGATGCTGGACGTCAAAGCCAGTGTCGCCATCAAGGTCAACACCGCCCTTGGAAACCTGGTGTTGAAGGACATCCCTGCTGAGGGCAAAATCCCAGTAAAACGTCCGTACTAAGTCTAACACACTGTCTGTCTTATCGTGGGTTGCTTTTCTATGTCCCTGCCGTCAACATGCAGCATCGGGGTTGGCCGAGCTGACTTTTGTGCAGCGTTACCCGGCGACACACTTGGCAACGTTCGTCCTCACGTCGGCGACATCAAAATCATTAGCTCTTCTTCGAATTCGATGACTCTAGAGGCGTTGGTCAACATTACCAACCCCACGCCGTACTCGGCAACTATTCCCTATGTTAACATCCACATCGTCAAGGACGGCTTCGTTCTCGGCAGCGCTACCGCCGAGAAGATGAAGGTCGTCCGCGGCAACAATACCGACTTGCTGGTGACGGCGACCTGGGACCCCTCGGCGAGCGGCCAAGTCGGTCGTAAAGTGGGCAGCGACTTGATTTCCGAATATCTGTCAGGACGCAACGTCACGATTGACGTCAAAACCCACCGTGACAGCTTCCCGGCCGTCCCTGTCATTGGCGAGGCTTTATCCAAACTCAACCTCACCATTTCTGCGCCGAAGTTGAACCTGCCCGGAGATGGCCAAGGCAAGGGGCACTTCCTTAGAGACGCAACATTTCACCTGCTTTCTTCTACAGCAACCTTTACGCTTGTGTCACCCCTTACATACAACACCATCTACGTCGACTGGATCAACGCGACGGCCCTTTACAATCACACGCACCCAGTCGGGCGCATCGAGTACGACCTGCCCTTTGCTGCGCCGCCAGGGACATCGACAACGCCGAGATTGCCCGTGGACTGGTCCATGGGGTCCGTTGGATACGACGCGGTCAGGAAAGCCATTGGCGGACAGCTTCAGCTAGACGCCAGCGCCAACGTCACCGTCAGGATTGGTAATTGGAAGGAAACTGTTTGGTACGAGGGACAGGGAATCGGGGCGAGCATTCGGTTGTAAACGATTGGGTTTTGGTATGTTTTCAGGCGTTGGGGAGTAACAAACAAACATGGGCGGGCAGCAGCAGCGCGACACGTGCGAAGCAAATGTATCCCAGACCAGCCGCTTGGCTCAGTCAAAATAGGCTCATCCAGTCCTTTTTTCAACCCTTCAGCTGAAGTGCTCACCTGGCGGCAACCTGAAGCAGCGCGGATCACTGACTGGCGAGTTTGGGCATGGTGCAGGGACACGAGCGACGTCTGTGCGATAGGCGAGCGATAGCCGCCGGTTGACGGACTGGGTCGAAGTTGAAGATGTCTGCTTTTAGATTGTTTGACTTGTGAGCTTTGTACGAGGAGTAGCGTAGCTGGCCAGCCCAGAAGGGTCTAGGTGCAGAGATCAACAGGTACTTTGTGCGGATATAGTCGGTTTCATAGGCCGTAATTGACGCATGGTCAATCGACATTTGCATGTCTACCGTACCGGCATTCTAGCTTGAATGCTAACCTAGAGCAGGCAAAAGACGGCAGTCTACATACTGAGTAATTAGAGTCTAGACGAAGTATTGTTGGTCAGGTCACGTTCGGTGCCAAGTTACTGGCACCACAGTGTACACAGTGTCGACTACCTTACCACCTCACCCTGGTTGGTCACCAACGTCAACGTCGACGTCACACCGAGCCAGCGCTGCTCAGCAAGCTCACCCTCCCAGTTCACCTCCCAAAGACCATCTCACGCGTTTACAATTGCCGTTTCAGCCTCAATCGCCACCGCTTCAGCTAAACCTCTACCCGCCGGAAGTGTGGCGATTTCAGCAAAGAAGAAGCCATTTCCTTTCAGGAACGCTCGCGCTTCGTCGCCAACGTGAGCGGCCCGAGATCCCACCGGCGCGCGAGCGACCTAAGTAAGGTAACGCGCAAATATAGGACGGCACTTCGCAGCGGCGCCTTTCTTGAGCACAGCCCCGAACTGCCTCTGCCGCCGTTGCAGACCCCCCCCAAGTTCGCGCATCTAAGGGAATTAGTGAGCCAGATAACGATGCCGAAACTGCAGGGTGCCTTCTCGCCCTACGGCCCGCGCGTTCGTCGGTCCCCGCGCATGGTGTTGACCTGGGTGGGCGTGTGGCTGCTGGTGCTGACCCTGACGTGGTGGTTGACCAAGGGCAGGGCAGCCGAGTACGCGGATGCTGTTGTCAAAGGCAAGGAGGTGCCGCCGGAGAGCGGTGCCTGAACGCGTGGGCGGGTGGTCTCAGATTGTGTGTGCGCGCGTCCGCGTGTGTGTGTTGTGAAGCCCAGTGGTTTCTTATTCTCTTTTTTGATGGGTGAAGATGTGACAGGCGGGACGGGAGTGCAGAACACGGAGGATCTGGAAAGTCCCCGGGCCGATTGACATGAGCTGGGCAGACGGCTGCTGATGAGAAGCTGGATATTATAAAGGATCATGAGATCGAACTCACGACGTCGCAGGAATGCGGCACGATTACCACCGTGGCGTTCCTGTCATGTCGGCCTGGCGTCGAGGTGGAAACGGCGAGGCTGCTTCAGCACCCCCTCAAACCACAACAACAGCAAAATGTCATTATAACCCGAGTTGAGGGGCAAAGAGGGACTAAAAGCTGGGGAGGGGGGAAGTCTAGAAGCAACCGCCGGCACGCAAATGTGTTCGCCGAGCTACCGTTTCCTGGGGATTAGCTCAGGGGAGACTGGAGGTTTGGGGTCGAGGAATTCCCAAGGGAACCTCAGACCTCCTCCTCTCGCGTGTGTCCAGCGCGGCGCACCACCCTCGGCCGGTGGCGACCTTGTCTTCATGTGTCCATGTGTCTGGAAAGTAAACAACACAGAGGGGACTGGCGGGGGTAAACACGCACCTTTCATCACGATCACCAAGGCGCGCTGGAGTAAAAAGGGAAACAGCGCAACGGCGTTCCGGGTATAGAACACACAAGGGAATCATAAACATCTATCTCACCACACGTTCCTTTTTTTCTTCCTCAATTCCTCTCTCCATCTGTTTCTTATTTTCTTTTGATTATATTGACAACAGGGCACTCCGTATCGACTGACGCCCACCGCCACACCTTCCACCACCGACGCTACACTCGATTCGACTCGACTCTACTCTACTTTTGCCTGGCTCACACCACAAGCTCAAGCTCAAGCTCTCTACCGCAGCTCGCCACGCCCGCGTGGATCAACACACCGTTGCCTTCTTCCCGCACTCAAGCGCCACGGGTAGGAGAACCCCCAACCGGAACGGCAAAGTGGTGGCGTGTGAAAAGGACCCCGAAATCAGGACTAGGCCTCCCGGAAAAACGAGCGACACCTTTGTCCTCATCGATCGACCGCCCACCCGCCCTTCCGCTTCCAATTTTAGCAGCGGTCTCGCCATCCGCCTGAAACGGGTAAAAATACGGACAGGAAAACAGGGGACCCAAAAGCTCGGTGGTGCTGTTTTCTTTGACAGCAAAGGGCGAGAGCAGACGCCGCCGCATGACGATCGCTTTCGACCTTTGGGAGGGGCAGCTTGCAGCTTGGAGAAGAGAGGCTTATTTGATGGGATCGATGGGTACGCACCCCTCGCCTTTCATAACCGTTCCACCCCCGCGCCCTGCTTCCTTAGCTTCAACAAGCTTCCTCTGCCTCCGACTCTGCTCTATTCACACTCACTACCCAAAACGCTTGCTTACTTACATTTGACTCGGGGAACAACAGAGGGCAATACGCTTTCGCTGCACGATTACCAACTCCAGACGAACGGTGCCGCTCGCCGCGCGCGCCAGTTACAGATCCACCTCCTGCCCCCCTCAGCCAGCATGAACGACGTCGAACTTGGCGCCAGGGCACACCTCGGCATCGGCCTCGGCCTCGGCCTGTCGCTGTGCGGGTCCATGCCGGACCTCAAGGAAGCCTGCGCCCTCGCGGAACGAAAGAACGACGGCGGCGGCGGCAGCGGGTTGTCGCCGCTGCTGCGCTTGACGCCCTCGCCAGACTACGAGATCCACGGCAGCGTTGTGCGGGACATCATCAGGGCGCGGAGGGAAGAGAGGAGGGCGCGCCTGCAGCAACGATGCAGGACGCCCACCGTCGAAGTCACGCTTGCGGTACCCTCTGCGTCGTCGGCGAACAGGAACATCACGCCGCTGAGACGGACGAGCGAGAGCAGCATCAAACCCGACAGTCCGCGATCAGTCACGAGTTCCGAGTTTTCGTCGTGCGCGTCTCCGTTGATGGAGGACTTGATGCTGGAAGTCACGGATGCCATTGAGAGCAGTGGGCCAGAGGAGGCGATGGTGCAACCAAGGATGAACGCGGCATTTGACATGGACGACCTGTTCAGACTCATTGAGGAAGCACGGAGGGAGTACGAGGCCCTTGGGGGGAAGAACGAGCACCGGTGGAGGGGCCGCATCACGTACGAGCAGCAGAGGTGGATGAGGGAAGAGTGCTGGGGCACGGCATGACCCCAGACACACCTCACGAAGAGACGACCACTTGGTCGTCGTGAACGAATCCAACGCAGAATGCACAAGAGGTTACGACGCGTATCCCACCGAGGTTTCACATCATCGAGGCGCCGCCAACCGGATGCTTGAAGGACTTCTCATTGTGTCAGCATGGAATAAACCAACTCAATTTCGGATTGTACATATTAAGGGTTATTATGCACCTTTGGTCCTGGTCATCAAACTCTGCCACACACCCCCCCAATAGCTTATTGTAATCGAACACCGGCCTCGCGCCGCTTTGCTGCTGACGAATTCATGTTGACATTCTCGCTCGCGTCGAGGAAGCTCTGCGCCTCGCGCTGCTTCTGGTCCTCGATCTTCTTGAGGCGCTTGTCGGTCTTGCCCTTGCCGCTGCCCTTGCCGTGGAACTGGTGACTCATGTGTTTGAACGCCTCCTTCCGGTCGAGCGATCTGCCGTGCTCGTCCGTGTACTTGAGCTGCACGTTGGGCTTGTAGTGCTTCTTGAAGAGGTCGTCCACCATGCGGGACTGCTGCAGCTCGCGGTGCGCGTTGGCTTGTCGGGCGCGTTCCTCGCGGTCTCTGACGGACAGCGTGTCTAGGCGGCCGCTGTTACGCTCGCGCTCACGCTGCGACCTCGTCCTCTCCTCTTGCTCTCGCTCGATGCGCCTCTTCTCCGCGAGGAACTCGGCTCTCTGCCGGTCGCTCATGTTGAACTCGGCGCCGTGGGAGTCCTTCAGAATGCCGCGCTCCCGCAACAAGGTCAAGGCAGAGCCGACTCCTGTTTCGATCGTCTTCTCGTCGTCGACACCTGTTGTTGCCACCTCTGCCGAGGTCGCTCTGGTTCTGTCGATGGAGTCTTCCCCGGTGTCGTCGCCCATAGGATGGTCTCCGTCGCCGTCCGATTCGTCGTCCATCGCCGTGAGAGACTCTTCGGCAGCCTTGGGCTTCTTCGGCTTCCGATCTTCGTCCTCGTCCGACTTCTTCAGTGCCGTCACGAACTCGGAAATCTCATCGATGACGAGCCCGCCGGCTTGGTTGTCGTCGTCGTTGTCTGGCTCGTCCGCTTGCCTCTTCAACTGCTTTACAATATCTTCGAGACGTGCCTTCTTCCGCTTCTTCAACGCGTTCTTGCGTTGAGTTGCTAGGGATGCCTGCAGGTCTTCGTCGTCGACATAGTTGTCATCCTCAACCTTGCGCTTCTTCTTGCTAAGAGCCGCACCGCCATCAACATCCATCAAGTCGTCCACCGATGCTGTCTCCACCGGGAAAATATCATCCTCGTCGACTGGCTTCTGCCGCGTCGACTTGGACTTCCTCTTCTTTGGCTTCTTGACCTTGATCTCAGAGATATCGAGGTAATCGGAAGTGGGGGCATCCGCTGCAGGGACAATCGTTAGCTCGGCCCCACCACGAAGCTCAAGAGAACGGTACTTACCAAGAACATCGAGGCTTATGTTCTGCAGAGTCTTCGCTTTCGCTGCTGACTCTCCCAGAATGTCACCCAGCTCCTTGATCGCCCCGGATCCATCGAGTGTGAATCTCTTGCCCTTTTCCCCGTAAATCTCTTCATCGTACTGAGACAGAATGCCGCCATTCTCGTTTGCATGGACGTCGTACGCCGGTTTCTTCTTCTTCAAGTCAAGCGTTTTCTGCAGCTTTTCTCGCGCTTTGAGGTCCAGGTTCTCGAGCTCGTCGCCTTCGTCTTCGTTCTGGTCGATGGTCGAGTCCTTTAGCGTCAAGATCTGTTCGTCACCGTCGAGGAGGCTGTCCAGCTCGTGCGCAACCTTGACACCGGCGAGGTCCTTGGACGTGTATTCCACAGCAGCGAGCGCCGCAGCCTCGGCGGCGGCCTGTTCTTCCTCCAGCTTCCTTGCCTTCTCGATGGCCTTTTGCCTCTTCTTTTGCGCCTTTAGCCACGACTTTGCGTCGACATCGACATCCGCATCTGCCTCGCCAAGACCTTTGCCTTCCAAAGCAGAAAATCGTTGTGCGTTGTCTCTGTCCCTCTTGGCCGCTGCGGCTCGCTCTTCTCGCCTCTTCTTCGCAGCTTCGGCATCTTGTATTTTTTTGAAGTTGTCGTACGCTTGCGCCTGACGGCTCTCGAGCGTGCTGGGAGCATCTTCATCATCGGCAACGGATTTGCTTTGCGACTCGACTGGAGCGGCTCCGGGGACTGGGAGCGGCTTCAAGCCCAGCGAAACACGAATGCGGTTCGTCTCCTCGATGGTAGCGGCGTCCATCTTGGCGGTTGAATGGCGTTAGCTGAAGTGATTTGGTATGTTTAGTATCTAACAATGCGGAACTGCGAGGGTGTAACGGAGAGGCTGATGTGTAACGTAAAGTCGTCGGGCGCGTCGCTGAGCAATGGAATGGTTGGCGCAGAGTGAACGCCGTTGGCTGAGGTGGACTGGCAAGGATGACCCCCAAATCGTGGCCAACCAGGAATGAAGTTACGAGCCGCAATGGTCGTCGAAGCTTAGCTAAGCACATCAGTGTGGGGCGAAAATTTAGTACATATCGCGGCCTGCGAATTTTCTCTTCTCTGATTTCCTCCTTCTTCACAAACACGGGCCTGTGCCCAGAGCTCCTTTGCCCGTCCGCGGGTCAGAGTTGAGCTCTGCGGCAGCTCGATCGTCCTAGGAGCCATCAAATTCTTATGGTGTCAATCTTCCGATCGACAGGTCCAAGAGTAACCGGTCTGGAGGAAACAGCGTTCGCTTCGGCTTGAGCGTTGTGGAATCTTGTACTGGGGACGTCATATTCCTACCCCTTCGCCGAGATCGTTGATCCATGAGGTTAGGGAAAACCATGACTTGCCCACATACTGACGAGTGAACCCTTTGGTGATTTGTATTTAAAGCGCTTGCGTTTGCTAACGCTGCCGTGACTTCCTGCCGCCTAATGACGGCCGGAGAGCCTTCCAACGAGAGTACCTGCCTCATAACAGCCTCTATTTGTTAGATACGACCATAAGTGAGCTCTGCTCGCCAAGGTTCGTGATACCATTCACTTTGTAAGGTATTTCGCCTCCCGCGTGGGTTCTCACGGCTTCCCATTCCGTCAGGTGTAGAGCGCGACGTGGTTGCCGTGCCTGGTCAAGTGCAAATTTTCAGCTCACCTCACGAAGCCCCATCACGGAGGCAACGAGGGTGCGTTACTAGGTAGACTGGGAAGAGAAGACGCAAAATATCAGGAGAGAGCGCCACCTCAGCTAGGTACACTACGTACAGACTGCGGACAATTTCTCGGCGCACCCCGTCCCTGGCGCCATCGCAAGCATGCCATCCCGAGATGCTTATTGCACCCGCATCTGGGTGGCACACTCTTCACTTCCTGATGGGCATCAAGGTTTGTCGGTTACGGCGCAGGTCCTCATTCAGGAATCTCGGCCGGTCGTCACAACGGTCCACGAGTGGACAAGCACACAAGGTCAGATGCGGGGTGCATCCGTGTGATCTGGGGTAGCTCTTCGCATGCTCGCCGTTCTCGTCCGGCCCGATGTCAACAGGAGACTCCGCCATGTCAACCACATCTTCGTCCAAGTCGGTCGATACCCTCGCATGCATGATGCAATCGTTGCTCGACAGGATTCTGACAGCCTCGCACAAAGCCAGAGCTTCGGAGATCTAGAGCGGAAAGGGCCAGACGAGCCTGGTCACGCTTCCTTGGTATGCTGTCTCTCTGCTAATCTGTCTTGATGGTTAGGAGCCCACTCGCTTCCTGCATTGCGTTTCCTTTTGCAGAAGCTGTGAAAGTCTGAGCAGCAAATTTTACTATACCATGTAGATATCGCGACGAGAAGACTACTAGGAGGAATTTGAACGCATAGCCAGAGGTATTTGCGCCAGCAAGCGAGGGGCATCTACCGTGAACTGTGAGGAGTAGGATGGTTGATGTACGGCTATCACTTTGGTCCAGATGAACCAAGTCTGTTACTATACACGTACTAGCCTCACATCAATTAGTCTGTCCAACTACACCAGCGACAGGACTGACGTGTCTGGGTCGATCAGCCTACCTCGGGATGGAGTAGTGCGGGGGAAGGCGCAAGAGCAACCAAGAGCATCACCTTTCTGTCTTGCCTACTCCGTACCTTACTCTCCCATCTACTCTCCACCTGCACCTCCGCCACCCCGACATGATCTGCCTGTCATCTAAAGCCACCAATTAAAGACTCGATTTCTGACGGATACGACCGAACGGCAACGCTGTGTGATCCGCTTGCCGACATATATCGACCCCTGTCTACATTCCCTGCCCTGCTCAGTTGATTATTGAATTGGAAAGCAGCCTACGCCACGTGCTACCCGTGAGAGACCGTCCTAGCCGAGACTCGCTGCTCCAAAAGTCACAAGCCAGAATCTGTCGTCGAAATATTGGACATTACGAATCAAGCGAATCAGGTCTGCGGTGGAAGAAAGGAACAGCCAAGGCTAGAAGGGGTGGTGCTCGGCCTGGTCAAACAACCAGACGAGGTCACTGATGACGATAGCAAGAACTCATTGCTTGGTTCTTTTACGATTCCACCGACATACTGCCACGCCCAGAACTCGACGAGGATCACGACCGGCATCATTAGACTAATGCAGGCCAGCTTGACAGCTCGGTGGTACTCTGGCATTCGGGCCTTCGAGGCACATCGCGGCAAACCCCTGAAGGACTTGAAGGACTTGAAGGACTTGCGCGTGCGAGCCTTTCGCTCACATACTACGTATATATAACCACCATGGCTTTCCTCAATCATGCCGTGTCAGGAGTCCTGGCATTCAACACCACAGAATACACACAGCCCATCATGAAGTTGTTCACCTCTGCCCTTCTTCTCGGCTCCTTTGCCACCCAAACGATCTTTGGCTACCCTGGTGCCACCGTAATGAAGCGAGATGTCGACTCCTTCATCGCCACCGAAACTCCTATTGCTCTGAGGGAGTTGCTCTGCAACATCGGGCCCAACGGCTGCAACGCCCAGGGCGTAAGCTCTGGCATTGTCATCGCATCGCCTGACAAGGTTGACCCACCATGTAAGTGTGCATTTGATGTTGTTGTAACGAGAAAAAAAGCTTCTCGCGTAGAATTGTAGAGTTTTACACGTATCTTACACTGTAATACAGACTTTTACACATGGACCAGAGACGCCGGTCTGGTCTTCAAGGCTGTTGTCGACATCTTCACCAACAGCTACGACGCCAACCTGCAGACCAACATCCAGAACTACATCGCATCCCAGGCCCGGCTGCAGGGTGTTTCGAACCCCTCTGGCGGTCTCGGCGACGGTGCTGGTTTGGGTGAGCCCAAGTTCGAGGTCAACTTGCAGCCTTTCACTGGAGCTTGGGGTATGTTACGACATCATTGCTCGTGACTCGTTTCTTACATCATTTGTAGGACGGCCTCAAAGGGATGGCCCGGCTTTGCGAGCCATTGCCATCATCGGCTACGCCAAGTGGTTGGTCAAGAATGGTTACTCGTCTACGGCCTCGTCCGTTTTGTGGCCTGTGATCCGCAATGATCTTAGCTATGTCGCTCAATACTGGTAAGGCAACAGATGCAGGTAACCGACGGTTCTGACACTTTGCAGGAACCAAACTGGTTTCGATCTGTGGGAGGAGGTTCAGGGAAGCTCGTTCTTCACTGTGGCCAGCCAGCATCGTGGTACGTTACCTCTGGGTTCATATTCTTACATGACTAACCTCTGCCAGCGCTTGTCGAGGGAAGTGCGCTGGCACGGTCTCTTGGGCTGTCTTGCAATGCCTGCGATGCCGTTGCTCCCCAGGTTCTCTGCTTTTTGGGGAGATTCTGGTCGCCGTCCGGTAACTACATGGTCGCTAATAGTGAGTTTAAGACGAACCTCGTTCGAGGAGACTTAAAACCTAACCTCCTGCAGTCAACGGCAACGGCAGGTCTGGAAGAGATGCCAATGTCATACTCGCTTCCATCCACAACTTCGACCCTGCAGCCGCCTGCGATGCTGCAACCTTCCAGCCCTGCAGTGACAAGGCTTTGGCCAGCCACAAGGTTGTTGTCGACTCATTCCGAAGCATCTACTCCATCAACAACGGCATCGCTCAGTCCGCGGCTATCGCAGTCGGCAGATACCCAGAGGACGTCTACTATGGCGGCAACCCCTGGTACCTCAACACTCTGGCTGCTGCTGAACAGCTGTATGATGCACTCTACGTCTGGAAGCAGCAAGGTTCCATCACAGTCACCCAAGTCTCGCTGCCATTCTTCAGAGATCGCCTTGGCTCAGTTGCTCCTGGAACCTATGCCTCGAGCACATCGACTTACACCTCCCTTATCAATGCCGTGAGCGCTTACGCTGATGGGTTCATCAACGTCGTTGCCACATACGCACAGACTAACGGCTCCCTGGCCGAGCAGTTCTCTCGCAGCAACGGGCAACCTCTTTCTGCTGACGACCTGACTTGGTCATACGCTGCCTTCCTGACTGCCGCTCAGCGTCGTGCTGCAGTCATCCCTCCCGGCTGGGTCGGCTCTGCGACGTCGGTCCCAGGTAACTGTCAGGCCACCTCCATCTTCGGATCTTACTCCAGCGCCACCGCAACCGCCTTTCCCGCAAGCCAGACTCCTCAGACGGGCGTTCCTACCGGAACCACGACGAGAGCCACGGCAACTCCAACTGGAACATCGTGTCCCATTGCGCCCTCTGTCCTTGTCACTTTCAACCAGCGAGCCGTCACGCAGTTTGGGCAGACTATCAAGATCGTCGGCAACATTCCTTCACTTGGCAGCTGGAACCCCAGCAGTGCCATTACTCTGAGCGCATCAGGCTACACTTCGGCGAACCCGATTTGGACCGTAACCGTCGAGCTGCAGGCTGGGCAGGTCATCACGTACAAGTACATCAACGTCGCCAGTAGCGGCGCTGTTACGTGGGAGAAGGACCCTAACCACACCTACACTGTCCCATCTTCTTGCGCGACGGCGGTGACCAAGTCTGATACCTGGCAGGGCTAGTCAATACACAAGAGACTGGTCACGACGTTCAGGGACTCGTAACATGGATGAAAGGTAGGGGCTATATATGAATTTGCGCACAATGTACATAGTGCATCGATAGTATAGGAAAGGTTTTAATTCAGAGGCTCCTCATAACTTCTCAGACGCACGCCTCTCCAACTCAGCGATGATGGTATCGACAGTCCACTCCAGCGTAGTCTCCATATCGATATCGAGACCCTTACCGACCTGGGCCTTGATATCATTCGTCCGCAGAACCTCCTGGTCCAACTTGCCCTCAACATTTCCCTCCTCGAACAACCAAGCATGGGAATCAACGTAGTTGGGCCACACGATTTTGTCAACGTATCCAGGCGGGTCCTTCCAGAACCCTTCCAGCGTAACGTATCCTTCACGCGCCTCTCTCCTCTGAGTCGCCTTCGCTCTGCTCACCAGAAGAAATAGCTTGATATCAATAAGGCGCATAGTCGTTTCCATCTCCTTGCAATAGAGGAGGAAGCCATCGAACAAGCACACCTTCAATCTGCCTTCCGTGAAGATCTTATGACCCGGTCTACCAGGCTTGAGCCAGGCCTCTACTTTGGCCTTGGTCTCTGCGATCTTGGCGTCGGAAAGGGGGCATTTTCCGACCGAGTTTTGGTCTTCTTTGGAGTCTACGAAGGGCTGGTGGCGTTTCAGTACAGTACAATGGGTGTGAAAGGTGGCAATGGGCTTACAGGAAAGGTGCCATTCTTTCGAATGTGAGTCAGAGCCTTCTCCATATCCGGGATCGAAATCGCTTCCGGACAATCCCAGTCTAAAAGGCCATCCTTCGAGGGCAACCTGCCACGTGAGCCGAGTTCGAGGAAGCACTGGGAGAAATGGTACTTACTCGGACTCTGGCTTGTAAAAGTCATCTTCATGCAGGATGAAAGTGTTTGGAAAGATGTCCCGGAGAAGGCGGGCCAGCGTTGTCTTTCCGCTGGAAGAGCAACCGCTCAGACCAACCACCACGTTGTTATCGGTGCTCATTGTGGCGCTCTCTCACGATGCACAAGCGTCTGCAGTGTAAGTGAGTCCGGGTTATCAAAGATTTACCTTAGTAACAAGGACCGGATTACGGCTTACAGGTCAAGCAAACACCCAGATGTTTCCAAAGTTGAAGCAGCCAAAGCACAATGCCGAATTTACAGCTGCTTCAGTTAGCCCGCTCGCCCAGATATGTAAGCGGGAGATAGTCACAGCCAAGTCTGCATCGACGATTTGCAACGCATTCCAGAGACCACCCCCACCAAGTACCCTGCAAATCATAGCTACCCCTCCCGCATTCCAGAAGTCAGACGGTGGCCCGGGCATCGACCGCTATTACAGGGTCGCCGGCAACAGCGGCCCAGGGGCTTCAGCCACACGCGGATCAGGCAGGCAAGCCCCCTGACGTGCGTCATCCAGCCAGGCACAGAACCACTTGCGTCGATCAGCGAAACATCTCCAAATCCCATCCTAGAAAGAGAAAAAGGACGACTAGTTCATCCCAACTCAATTATCCGCGGCTCTGCGTCTCTAACATCGCAGCAATCGACTCGGCTCACCGACAGCTCACTCGCAAAAAACAAGACACACAAGGGCCATCAACATGGTCGTCTCCGAAGCTAGCGCGACGCAGAGCGCAGTCGTCCTCTCGACGACTTTTGTCGCATTCTTGTCGGGCTTCATGCTCGGCGTCTACTCCATCCGCGGCTACTTCATCTCCCCCGATCTGCGCGCCGAGGCCCGCGCCAACATTGACGACCCCGTCGAGAGCGAGGAGTCGGACATTGACGAGGACGACACCATTCTCGACCACGCGCCCAACTGGTCCAACGGCAAGGACGCCGACGTCCGCCAGGGTCTGCGCCAGCGCCAGGTCGCAAATGCCGACAAGAAGAAGACCAAGAAGCCCAACCCCGAGTCTGCGCCGCTGGTGGACTCAAAGGAGGAGTGCAAGCTCGTTCTTGTTGTGAGGACCGATCTGGGCATGACCAAGGGTATGATTCTATGCCAATTCGGAGAAGACTAGAAGCTAATGCGGATGTTTTAGGCAAGATGGCGGCGCAAGCTTCCCACGCGACCCTCGCATGCTACAAGTCCCTCTCCCGCGCTGCCGCTCGCGACCCGTCGTCTCCCGCCGCCAAGCTCCTCAAGCGCTGGGAGAACCTCGGCCAGGCGAAGATTGCCGTCCAGATCAAGGACCAGGACCAGATGTTGGAGCTCATGGGCAAGGCGCGCAGTCTGGGCATCACTGCCGAGGTCATTGCCGACGCAGGCCGCACGCAGATCGAGGCTGGAAGCCTGACTGTGCTCGGTGTCGGTCCCGCGCCCAGGAGCTTGGTCGACCAGATCACCGGCCATCTGAAGCTGCTGTAAAGGGGCGATGGTGTTGGCAACTGGAACGTCAGTATGGAACATAGACTCATGGATTATAAAAGGAGCGTATTGGCGTACGGTATATAAAAGTTGGCGATGGTATTGAGTGTGTTAGGTAGCTTGCGGGCATGAACTTTGTCTACCTTATGTTGAATCAAATCCGAACTGGAAGACATCGTCTCCGGTCGTGTCCTGGAGTCTCAAATTCTGGACAACAATCTCAATTGAATTTGGAAACCGTGGACCGAGATAATTGAGCCACTGTGAGTGAGTGGGCTGTTCAGTCATTCCATTGAGCACATGACGTAGGCAAGGAAAGGAAAATGCAAAGAAGTGTGCCATGCTTGCTTGAAATGACAGTGTTGGAGTAGTCAGTCGCCAGTAGGCTGGGTTTTATCGAACCCGCAGCTGTATCAAGCCTCCATGCCTTATCGTTGAACCAGGAGGATACTTCTAGCAGCAAAAAGAGGATTCACCTTAACGTAGGTAGGGAAAGGGAAGGATGGGGAGGGGGTGTGGTAGGTAGTAAGCAAGTGAGAAACGGAAAAGAACAAAAAAAAAGTGTACCAACAGCGACATCATCGAGGGTCGAACGAGGGGCTCAAGTACGGTGGCGAGGAAGCGTCAACTCAGCAGTTGCATTCAGCCCTTCCCGTTGACCCATCTAGTCGTCTGTTGGTGACAGGAAGGAGGATTAACGTCAATATGAGGGAAGGGGCCGAGGAGGTGCCGTGTAGAGGGGGAAAGGAAGGAGCTGGTGGGTATTGAGGTCTTGTGTGCGCCTTCCTTTCAGCTTTCTTCAACATCAAGGGTCTGGTGGTCTGGGCAAGTATAAAAGTGGCCCGCGAGACTGAATTGTTGTCAGCTTGTTAGATTGGTGTTGTTGGGGCAGTCTGCCTTCCAACTTGACTTGGCTTCGTGGTCGGCTATGATGTCGTCAGAGTCGAGATGATCCTCGTTACAAGTCGGACCTAGCCTCGGCCCTGCTAAACCACCTTCGTGCTGGCCATCAGCGGGGAAGCCCTTCACTTTCCCCTTTTCCTTATTTATCTCCTCTTCCCACACTATGGGAGATTCTTTTTATCATGAGGAGGCGCCAGGTACAGACGAGATTATTAGCCATCTCCTGCAAGCAAGATCGCCGCGAAGCCAGTCCCGTCAAATCATCAACCTCCAGATCCATATGGGAATTCGGCTGCCTGTGTGGCACGCCAACTCCATGCGAGCCCTCTGTTGAAGAACTGAATGATACCATTAGGTTGAGTACTACCTACTAGAAGCACGATGGCCGTTGTCACGAAGCCACGAATTACACACCAACGTAAGTACCCAAGCCACTGATAAATCTTCCCTGGTTCGGGTATTCATGGTCACTAACGGAGCAAATACCTAAACGCCTCTTACATGCAACAAACTCCGCGTCCAACTTTTCGTTCCTACACAGCCCGACCCCTTTTACTCCTTGCGCGCGAATCTCGACAGTGCCGGTCCGAGGTCCGACTCGACCTGCTGGTTCTTCTTCTCCCGCGCCTTCTGCTGCTCCTCCCAGATGGCGTCGACCTTCATCCGCTTGTCGTCGATGATGTTCTTCTTGCGCTGCTTGCGCAGGTACTTCTTGAGCGCGCCGTTCTTGCCCCTCGCGCGCTTCTTGATCTCCTCCTCGATCGACAGCGGCTTCGAGTCGAGGTCCTTCTCCTCCTTGCGCTGCTTCTCCGACCGCAGGTCGATGTTGCCGATGAAGTTGGGGTCGAGCGCAATCATCTCCGGCTGGAGCTTGTTGAGCAGTCCCTTGACTTCGGCCTCCTGTCTCTGCTTGGCCGTCTCGAACGGATTGACCTCGAGGGCGTCGAAGTTGGCCTCGCCGGCGCCGGGGACGATGACGGACGAGAAACCCTCGTCGTGGCCCATGCCGAGGACGTCCTCGAAGGGGCACCACCTCACTCTCTCCATGCGCTTGCCCTCGCCGCCCAGTGCCATGTAAGGGCTTTGCACCTTTTGCTGGACGGGCGCGTTCTTCGAGAACAAGTCTTTCCAGATGGTTGTTTGGGTACCCCAGCCGACAGCTGTGAGGCCAGTGTCGGAGATGGATACTGATGATGCCGGCTGTCTTGTGAAGTATTGGTTGACTTCTCTGAACATTCTGATATCCCAGACCGCCATCTTGCAGTCCTGGCCGGCGGAGACCATGTAGCGACCTTCGCGGTCAATGCCCATTGCCCTCACCGGGCCTCTGTGTGCTAGCAGCTTGACGAGGGGTTCGCTCTGGTTGGGCGACCACAGGGTCACCGTGCCGTTTTGGTGTCCGACGTGGAGAACGGCGTTATAGGGGTTCTGGGCCAAGGCGGTCGGTGGGCCGAGCTTGGTGGGAAACTCGGCGACGATGCCGCCGGTGGAAATGTCCTGGTACTTGAGGAAACCAGTTGATGCCTGGAATCGTCAGCGCAGCTCGTTCTGTACTCGTCGATTATACTCACCACTGTGCCAAGCAGGAAATGGTACGGGAGGAACTCCATGTGCGTCACCTCCATGTGTTTCCTCAAGCAGTGGATCTCGACACCGTTCCTGTCGTACATGTAGACGTACTTCTTCTGCGCCACGGCGAAGAATTGGTTGTTGTGAAGCCACCTCGCATCCCTAATCGTCTCGCCGAGCTGGAGTTCGCAACCCAGCTTGCCTTCCCTCCAGTCGAACGTTGCGAGATGACCCTTGCGCCCAGCCAACAGCAGTTCCCTTCCGTTGCGCGTGTACTCGCCAATGTACGGCCCGAGCTCATCCAACTTCAGGTCGAAGCGCTTCTGCGCCGAGGTGACGGCGACGCTGTCTGTGATTTCCTGCTGGCGGACCTTGTACGTCCTCTCCAGCTCCGTCTCGGGTTCGAGGAATCCGCTGCTGTTCTCGAGCAGGATCTCGGCATCCTTGGCCTTGATTGTCGCCTCACGGTACTTGTTCTCGAGTCGCGAGAGGTTGGTGCGCAGTTTCTTGTCGCGGATGTTCTTGACGTTGACGCTCTTCCCGCGGCCGTACGACTTGTTCGCCTCCTTCAACCTGCGGATCTTCTCGCGCTCCTCCCGCGGGAGGAGGTCCGTCCGCCTCTTCACCTGGACCGCGCCATTGGAGTGCGTGTTGTTTCGGGATAGCGTCTTTTCGGGTGCTGTATCGACCTCCATGTTGGGCGGCGCTGGCGGTCGGATGTGGGTGCCGATCGTCGAGTGGCACTGCGATTCCGTGTGCAAAGACGGTCGAGACGTTGGCAAGCCTCGAAAATCCGAATGCATGGATGGATGGGCGCCTGCAGTCTGGGACTTTTTTTCTTGAGTGGGGACCGCTATCGCCGATAAGATAAGATAAATAGTGGCACGCACTAAATCGAGAAAATGTTTTGCGCGGGGTACTTTCAGAGTCAACTTTTGCGACGGTGAACATTGGATTTTTAGAATTTCGTCATAAAAATACCACTTTTTCATACACCCAAACTGGCTTCCTTACCGTTTCGCTTCAAGTCAGGGGGAGACGGCAATATGTCCGCCTCGGTGAGTCACTCTCACCGTCCTACCACCAAGCAAACGCACAAGGCCTTCAAGTCGGGCAAGCATGCGTCCAAGGGTGCGCTGAGAGATGCTGCGAAAGGTAAGTCAAAGAAATCTCCAAAATTCCACCCCGCATGTTTTCGCCTATAAGTGGTGGTAAGAACTTGACCTGCAGGTGTTCTGACCTTTCTTCACCTAAACAGGCAGACTCGGAAGCGAGAAAGGCCAGCGAAAGACACCCCATCAGAACGTCATGTCCAAATTCGACCGAAGAAACCAGGCCAAGCAGCGCCAGCTGACCAAGCGCAAGGAGCACTTGGAGGAGACTTCGATTTTCAACGGTCGGGACGGTGCGCCGAGGGTCGTTGCGGTCGTGCCCCTGTGCCCCGACGGCGACGCTGCCGAGGCCGTGAAGCAGCTGAACGCCAGTTTGGACTTGGAGGTGGAGATCGAGGAGTCGCCTTTCCGAATTTCCGTCGACCGATTCAAGCAGAAGCTGCAGTACATTCCCTTGAAGCGCGACTTGAACTCCGTCCTGGACGGCACCAGGGTTGCCGACTTCGTCGTGGTCATGCTCTCTGCCGATTCCGAGGTCGACGCTCTCGGAGAGCTGATGCTGCGCGGTCTCGAGAGCCAGGGTCTGTCGACCCTCTTCACGGTCGTCTACGGCTTGGAAAAGTTCGACCAGCCCAAGCAGAAGCAGTCGACGCTCGCATCCCTCAAGTCCTACATCACCCACTTCCACCCCGAGCAGGAGAAGCTGTACAGCCTCGAGAACAGACAGGAGTGCTCCAACCTGATGCGCTCGCTGTGCAACACCACACCAAAGGGCGTAAGGTGGCGCGAGGACAGGAGTTGGGTGCTGGCGGAGGAGGTCAAGTTCCCCAGTTCCGGTCTTGACTCCACCGTCATCACCGGTGTCGTGAGAGGAAAGGGCCTGAAGGCCAACCGCCTGGTCCAGCTGGGCGACCACGGATTATTTCAGATTGAGAAGATCACCGCTGCGCCGTTGGCCCAGAAGACCAAGAGGGGCGACACGGCGGCGGTGGAGACGGATGAGACGGAGCAAGTCCTTGATACCCCTGATGAAGACCAAGATGATCTGGCCGAGCTGGCCCCCGAAGCCGTAATGGATGACGACGAGATGGAGGATGACGAGCCCCCCGCTATCAAGAAGGGTGTTCTGCTTGACGACCACCACTACTTTTCCGACGACGACCCGTTGGACCCCGAGAAGACCAAGACGAAGGTCCCCAAGGGAACATCCAACTACCAAGCGGCGTGGTACCTCGGTGACGATGTTTCCGACGATGGCTCCGACATGGAAGACTACGAAATGCCGCCTTCCGAGTCGGACGAGGACGACGAAGCCCGCCCCGAGGACGGTGAGGAGGGCTACGCGCCAAGGGAACCCACAGAGGCCGCTCCCTCCGAGTACGCAAAGTCAGAAATGTTTGTCGAGCCCGATGCAGAGGAGGACGCCGCAGGCCTGGCCGCCTACCGCGCGAGAAAGTCGGACGAGGTCGAGGAAGACAAGGAGTTCCCGGACGAGATCGAACTCCACCCCAACGTGCTCGCCCGCGAGCGCCTCAGGAGGTACAGAGGCCTCAAGAGCCTGAGAACGAGCGAGTGGGTGCAGGACGAGGACAGGGCCTACGAGCCCGAGGAGTGGCGCAAACTCCTCCAGATCAAGGACTACCAGGCGTCCCGCTCGCGCTGCACCCGCGAGGCCCTCGTCGGCGGCGTCGCGCCCGGCACGCGCGTCCACGTCCACCTCCGCGGCGTGCCCGCCAGCTTCGAGAAGTCGTACAGCCCCGGCAAGCCCGTGACGCTCTTCTCGCTGCTGCGCCACGAGCAGAAGAAGACGGCCGTCAACTACCTCATCAACCTCAGCGCCGACTACCACAGGTCCATCAAGGCCAAGGAGGAGCTCATCGTGCAGTGCGGCCCGCGCCGCATGGTCGTCAAGCCCGTCTTTTCCCAGCCGGGCAACACGCAGAACGACGTGCACAAGTTCTGCCGGTACCTCCACCCGGGCCAGACGGCCGTCGCGACCTTCATGGGTCCCGTGACCTGGGGCGCCGTGCCCGTTCTCTTCTTCAAGCGCTCCAGCCCCGTGCCGGAGGGTTCCGAGGCGGCGGAGGATGGCGAGTCGACCATCGGCCTCACGCTCGTGGGCACCGGCACCGCCCTGCCGCCGTCGACGAACCGCGTCATTGCCAAGCGCGTCATTCTCACAGGTCACCCGTACCACATCCACAAGAGGATCGTCACGATCCGCTACATGTTCTTCACCCGCGAGGACGTCGAGTGGTTCAAGGCGTTGCCGCTGTGGACCCGCCGCGGCCGCAGCGGTTTCGTCAAGGAGCCCTTGGGTACCCACGGATACTTCAAGGCTACGTTCGACGGCCGCATCAACCCGCAGGACTCGATCGGTGTCAGTCTCTACAAGCGCGTGTTCCCGCGCAACGCGGTGCCTGTTACGGGATCTCTGCTCGAGGCTGGTACGGTTGAGGAGACCGAGGAGGGTGATGTCATGATGGAATGAACTCAATCAAGTAAAAGTCAATAAATCAACAAAATACCAAAAATGCGATGGAAATATGAAAAAAGGGGGGCATCGGTCCAAAACGCATAGAATAGCAAGTTACGGCTTATAGATACGGCCTCATGCCAATCCTCGGAGTAAAGGTTCACAAGAAGACTTTTGATCAATATCCAAGTCCCTCCACATATCCAAAAAAGAAAATTGTGTCTAAGCATTCAACGTCTCGAGTCCAGCCGTCGGTCTCGGCCCGCCAACGGACTTCCTCTGCCCCTCGGCACCACTCGCCCTCCATGCGCTGAGGAGGAGGTTGACAATGTGGTCGACGGCCACGTTCTTCTTTACCTGTGCAAACACCGTCGGCCCGCCCTCGCGCATCTTGCGCGCGTCCCTCTCCATGACGCCCAGATCCGCGCCCACAATCTCGGCGAGGTCCGTCTTGTTGACGACCAGCAGGTCGCTCTGCGTGATGCCGGGCCCGCCCTTGCGCGGGATCTTGTCGCCGCCCGAGACGTCAATGACGTAGATGATGTAGTCGGCCAGCTCGCGCGAGTAGTTGGCGGCGAGGTTGTCGCCGCCGGACTCGATGAGGAGCAGGTCGGCGTCGAACTCGCGGTGAAGGTCCTCGAGGGCGGCGAGGTTGGCCGAGATGTCCTCGCGCACGGCGGCGTGCGGGCAGCCGCCGGTTTCGATGGCGCGGATGCGCGGCGCGGGGAGGGCCTTGTGGCGCGTGAGGAACTCGGCGTCCTCGCGCGTGAAGATGTCGTTGGTCACGGCGGCGATGGAGTACTTTTCGCGGAGGGCGTTGCAGAGGGCGAGCATGAGGGCGGTCTTGCCGGAGCCGACGGGACTGTGTGGTGTTAGTATGGTGACATGTTGATGTGCAAGCAAAGAGAAGAATGCTGAAGCTGAAGCTGGCGGTGATACAAGCAAGGTATCAGTGCTCAAGGGCGAACTGAGTGATTTTTGCAAGATGAAAGCAGCTTAATCATGGTTGTGATTCTGACTTACCCTCCAATGCCAATGGTGAAGGCTCGGTCAGCCCAGGTTCTGCCTTCGACAATGGGCATCTCTCGGCCGAGATAGCTACCGGGACCGTCGAGGATCTCGTGCGAGTGGCCGTGTTCCTGGGCGTTGAAGCCGCCGTCGTGCGAGTGAGAGTGACCACTGAGACCGTCGTGCGAGTGAGACATGATTGCTTTGGAAGTCGGAGGGTATTTTGGGTGTGAAAAGGTCGAAAAGGCGTCGGTATGCAAAAGATTGGAAGCTGTCGTCAACTTACAGGAGAAGCTCCCGTCGGCGTGGAGGGGCAATGCCAGGCAAAGCCCAGGGATGGCCGCCGGCCGCCGCGGGGTCGTTGTTTATCGATAAGAACGATGGAGTGGGTTGGATACGGCATGCGGCCCCCACGATGGTGCGGGGACGGGACCGCTGCGACCAGCAGGGGCAAATGGTTATGTTTAGACTCCAGGTGGGATTTTAGACTCAAGACGGATGGAAAGAATTGGGTTCGTGTGATCAACGCGCTTATTGTATGTCATTGCATGTGGCTAAGCAGTCCACCGTCGCATCTCCTTCGCAACCCAAGAATTGTTGCATCTACTGACCATTGTCGCGCTCTTGAAAACCGTAAACCACCCAAGCTGAGACTAACCATGCCAACGCCTATCAATGCATATTGCCAATCCCATCTAAGCCTTCTTTTGAGGCTCCTCCTTCTTGGGCTCCTTGCTGCTGTCGCCCTCCTTCGCTTTGGGCGGCTTCGGCACCCTCTCGTAAGCATTCGGACTCGGCCGCCTCTTCTTCTTCTGCCCATCCTCGCCATCTCTCCCATGCCGATGTCCATCGTGATTGTGGTCATCGCACTTGCGTTCCCTCTTGCTCTTTCCCTTTCCCTTGTGATCGCCAGAAGGTACCCTCCTGCGACCGCCGCCGTCAGAATCGGAGTCGGAGTCGGATGATGAATCGGAAGAAGACTCGTCGCTGGATTCGTCGACGGCCTTGGGACGGTGGTAGATGCAGCAGACTGTGCACCATGTCAGCCTCGAAAAGATCATCCTGCACAGTGTGACGCAACGTACCCTTTGAACTCTTGCGGCCGAGACCCTCGTTGTCGACCACATCCTCAGCCCACCTGACTGACTGCCTCGCCGGCGCGTGCGCACCCCTCAGCCGTAAAATCGCCTGCGGGCTCGTCCTAGTCTGCGTGCTGGGCGTCTCCGTCTGCGTCTGCGAAGGGCCAGGTGCCGAGCGCTGTTGCGGATCTTGTACGGCTGCCATTGTGTGTGTGTATGTGTGTTGTGTGTTGCAAGGGGGGGAAAGGATCAAGGTCGATTTTCGCAGTTGCTCGCGTGTGTGCTTTCCTTCACCGATAAATCCTTCACCAAGCGCCAAAAGGCCGAAATTTCTCTGACAAAATGATCTTCCTCTCGAAAGGTGTCGCGTCGCGGTGGCGCAATGTGTACCCGTGCTCACAGTCTGAAAATAGCAGTGTTCGGATCTCCAAAGGGTAGTGCAATTGAAGATATTCAGGGGTCGGTGGTGTTTTGTAATCGCCATCGGCAGCAGCTGAGGTGGGATGTTTTTTTGTTTTTATTTCTTTCGGCGTGCAGCAGTGAATTGACAGGTTACCCCACGTCATCCGCCCGGGCAGCCCCACCTTCGGAGCACAGCCGGAGAAGACTCACGGTCCTCCTTCCAACCTCCCGAAGGAACGCCGGCGCCGTAATCTTCCGGATCCGGCGCGCATTACGAGCCGGTCCGGCGTGGTGACGGGTAGGAAAAGCTTCGTCATTTGGAGTCGCATGCGGGTATCCTGTGATCATACACGGATTTCAGCACGCGGAAGACGTCGGTCAATGTCATAGTGCCAAGCTGCCAACGGAAAGAATAACGACAAAGATAGCACAAGAGTGCGACACTAACGGCCATGACATCTGAAGACCCTGGGATCGAAAACGGTTTCAGGAATTCTCTTGACGTGGTTCGCATCATTACAAGTTCGTGAGTGGTTTTACAAATGTTGTGACATAGGATTACATGATTTTTACAGGGTATGTGGTGTACACGTCCGACAAGATGCAACTACGAGGCTTACGCAGCTCTGCGGGCCTGCTTGTCCGCCTTCTTCGCACCCACCATGCTCTTGCGAGGGCGCTTCTTGAGGTCCTTCTTGGGCGGCCTGTTGATCAACCACGCATTCAGCGGCTTGCGGGACCCGATGAACCTGCCCTCGGGCGCGTAGACCTCGACGACGGGCCAGTTGAGCTCGGGCTCCTTGGGCACCTCGGGCTTCTCCTTGGGCTTCTCCTTGGGCTTGGAGTGCACCTCGGCGGCCTTGGCCATCTGGTCGAACGGACTGAGCTCGACCTCAGGCTCAAGCTCCGGCTCGGGCTCGGGCTTGTTGATCAGAGACGTATCGTAAAGCCGCCTGGTCCGCACCTGCGCAACAATCTCAACCCATCCGACGCCCTCAATAAGAATATCAACGCCGAGGTTGCGCCAGGGGAGAGTCTCGACCTTCCTGTTCGCAACATCCCGGCGCGTTTGGGGCCCAGATCGCTCCTTGGTAACATCGTAGCGGAGCTTGAAAGTCCCGGCCAACTTCATCTGTTCCGCAGCTTCAGGCGTTGCGATTTGCTTCAAGTTCGGCGCCTCTCTTGGCGCCTCCTTCTTCTGCTCCTGGTACTCAATCGCCTTTTCGGTTGCCGTCAAGTGCTCGGGAATAGGAGTGAAGTTGTACGCGAGGATGAAGTCGAGATCGGGGGTGGTAGGGGTGATGCGAATGAGGCCGCCGCCCAGCAGGAGCGACTGTCCAGGCCTTATGCTGTACTGCTCCGGTACGATCCGGTGCTTCATGACAAGATGCTTGCGGTGCTCGGGCTTGACATAGAGCTCCAGGTCAGAGCGGGCAACACCGGGCAGATCGATCAGTTCTCCCCTTCCGTTACCGTACGGGATGCGAATGGGAGACGCCGTGGTACCAGGGAGGGCCGAAACAGTCGGCATCTCCGGGTAGTTCGACTCGGTCCGGGCCGGGGGCAGCAAGCCGTCCAGGTCCTGCCGGTCCTCTTTCGCACCGCTCGCGATCCAGCGGGCCGTCTCGCTGTCCTCCTCCCGCGCAAACATTGACATCTCGACATCTTGCTGCGGCGTCAAGCTGGCTGTCGTGCCCTTGGGGAAGATGACCTCGTACAACGCACTCTTGCCGACGTTGACCTTGCCCACCATCCATCCCGCACCGCCACGGTCGTAGATGGTCTCCTTCAGAAGTGCCGTCCACCATCCCCTCTGCGCGCTCACACACCTGACGTTGCCCAGCGTGATGAGCTTTCCGTACTTGCCCATCGCGCTTCGCAGCACCTCGCGGAGGTATGGCATCATCTTGTCCACCATCTCCTTCTTCGGCGCCAGCAGGTCGGACCGCGTGATGATGAAATCCATGTCGAACCTGCGATCCTTGTAGTATCGTCCGGCCTTATTCCTCCGGTTGCGGTGCTTCAGGTTCGCCTCGAGGACCATGTGCAGTTTCGGCATGAAGGACATGGGGAAGTCGGCCGCGTCGATGACGTGGTAGATGTGGTTCTTTTTGAACGGCGACTCCTCAATCGTCTCGCGGAGGGTATCTACCGTGGGGTGGTAAATCGGCACGCCCTCGTTGTTGTGGACGAGCTTGTGGCATCGGTCGCAAAGCGGCGTCCTGTCTGGTTTCGGTCCGGATGCTATCGCAAGTTTAGCAAGCCGGCATGAAGCCAACATTGGCAAAAAAAACACATACCAGGTCTACTCGTCTCCAGCTCTTCTCCATGCCTCAACGTTCGCGGATCCAGACCAAGCGCCAGGAGCTTCTCCTCTCCAAGATTCTGCACCACGGCGTCGACAACACGATCCTCCTCCACCGCCTCATCTTCCTCCATCTCCTTTTTGTTGAACTCCTCAACTTCTTCTTCCGCCTCAAGATCCTCGACGTAGTCCCTCACACTTCTCCTCTTGTAATCGTAGTACCCAGCCTGTCCGGGTTCCGTGACCTGGCTCAACGCGCCGCATCCGCTGCATACCTCCGGCAGCTTCTTGACAACCTCTGCCTTCAACTCCAAATTTTCCGTCACCTCGGCTGCCGGCGGCGGCGCAGGCGGCTCAGCGGCGCCCGCCGTCTCAACATGAACGCATCTGCGTTGCCTAAACGCCAAACCCCTATGCGTCTTGGGCGCAAAACCGTGTCGCGTGCTCGCGGCGGCCAAGCTCGGGCAGAGATACACCGGCACCTCAGACAGCGCGGCCCTGTCGCCGATACTCAGCGCGCTCCTAACCCATCTCGTCGACAAAGCACGATGCATCGTCGTTTCCGCGAAAACAAAGTTTCCAGCAAAAGAAAACGAATTGGTCGTGTTTTGCGAAACGTTTCGCTGTTGCACTGATACGACAGCACACCCACCCAAAGCTCAAAATTTCCCTGGACAGCTCCCTATCGATAAGGAAACTTGTCACTCCCCATGGAGATTTCCTTATCCGGACAAACACCGGCCCGGATCTCTCAAGGGTCCCCGAAATTTCTCAGAACCGTCGACACGCCAGGCGTGGTGCTGAAGCTTTCTTGGTGTAGCTGCTCTGGATTGTGAGATTTCCGGAACAGTCGTCACATAGAAAAAACCGCAAAAATGGTCAGAGTAGGGAAGAGATGGCACGCTCTCAGAGCTGTAAGTCAAATCGCCCAGACCAGGCTCTCGGACCTGCACTTTTTCAACAATAGCTAATATGTCGAGTAGAAGGTACATACACGATCCTCGAAACCCGCCAGCCGATCGCGAAAGAAGTCCAATTGACCCGAGAAACCCCCTTTAGATCTTCAGCCTCCGCTTCGGCCCCGGCGCCGCCATCCTCCCTCCCAACGTCACCAGGATACACATGGAGTTCGCAAAGACCATGAACGAAGGCCACATGGGCCCAAGGTCCGTTTTGCGCCCCCCGCCGCCACGCTTTCGACTACCCAGCCCAACGCCCCCAATCACAACACATACTGACCCTCAGCTCCAGGAGATTCTGGCGCGAAATTCTCCCCCGTCTAAAATACTACAACCCCGCCACCCCCATGATCGTAAACCGCAAGCAGACCAACGAGGGCGCGGCCGTCATGTCAATCTACCTGAACAAGAACCCCGAAACGCCCATCGATACCTCTTCCCTTCCGCAACCGCCCTCCTCCGCCGTCGATGCCAGCAAGGCGCCCAACCCCATCAAGGGTGAAACGGTCATCAAGTTCGACATGAAGGAAAAGCGCTCCGAAGAGATCCTCGTGCGCTTCATGGCCGAGACGGAGGCTACGCAGCAGTACCCGACACAAGAGGAGGAGGCAGAGCTGGTCGAGGTGGAGGAGCTCAAGGTCATTGGCCAAAAGGACCGCGAGATCGTGGCCAAGAGGGTCAACGCGGCCAAGAGGGAGAAGGCCATGCTTGACAGGGCGCGTGCCGAGGTTGCATCATAAGAGGGGGCAGACGGACGGACGAGGGTGTTGGGGTGGGGGAAACTGTATGAATATCCTGTACAAAATGTACCAAAAAAGAATTTCTACACTGTTGGTTTTCGGGGCTGTCGCGAGTCGCTGGAGGTCAGGCCACGATGCTCTTGCCTAGATCGCTACGTCTCGAGATGAAATGGCGGGAATGGAAATCTTTGTCATTATAATCTAGTTTGAGCTGCTGCTCGTTTTACCCAAAAGCCCAAGCAAGCCCAAAGCCCGGCGAGCCAGGCCGGTGCAAATCTTGCCCAAACCGCTCATGAAGATGCATGTAGTACCGACAGAGGCCGTCGGGGCCGTGGCTGTCTACAACTCCTGATGCTGGAAATTCCTACAATTCGTTGACGCGTGACCAGCTACTTTAACCCGAAACCTTCGCTTTCATGGACCGCAGTCCACAGCATGTGCTCCAGTTTCTCTCTAGACTCATAACGCCGCAAGGCTAGCACGTTGAAACAGGTTCTGGCAATGGGATACCTGTTCTCGTCTTCGCCCAAGCATGATATCTTGATGGTGAGGAGCGCAGCCCCCATGGCTGGCACTCTATCGGTGCCGGTAATGAATGACAAGAGCTTTCTCTGCTCGTCAGGGGTAGCCCCTTTGAAGGTATCCCAGAACCAGCCGACAGCGGGCTCGACGCCGTCAGGGTTCCTGATGCCCCAGTTATCATACTCAGCAACACCTCGCAGGGCGTCAACATCAAGCGCCGTGTCGGAGCCGCGAACCAGCAGCTCGATTTCTTCCGGCCTGAACAGAGATAGCGCGTTGCCTCCACATACGGTGTAGAAGCCCCGCTTGAATGGCTCAAACTGCCGGGTCACTGCTGTCTCAAGCAGATACCTGACGTAAAGACTGACGAATTCCCACTTGTTCGCGTTGGTGACTGGCTTTCTCTCCCCTCCAGGACAAAGAGGGACCTGAACGATCGTTCCGTACTTTTCGACATCGACGACAAAGTCGAGTTGGAAAGTTTCCTCGACGTCACCGTCGTATTCTAGCAGATGCTTGAGACCAGCGGCGAGCCGCGGACGGTATTCTGCCAAGTCTTCCAGAGTATAGTTATTGGTCGGACGGGGGTGAGCTGACGGACCGGCTACGGAATGGGGTGCCGATGCGAGGAGTTTTCTGAAGGCAAAGGGCGGTAATGCTACATCCAAAATTGTCGAGTTGTAAATGGCCAAGCCTAGCACGACACCGACTAGGAAATATTGGTCGGAGGTTTCGAACGAATTGGGGTTGAAGTAGCAGAACTGGGAGTCCTCGTCATAGATAAACATGCCTGCACCAATGTCAGACAAAATCAACGACCGGGCAGGGTATGCTGAGCTCACCATGTTCGGGATTGAACACCTCCCGGACGAGGAGGAGGAACCACTCTTTCTTCAAGCCACCGGCATCAAGTCCTTCTTCGCCCTTGAAGGCGATGCGCAAGCCCTTTTTGATGTCTTCACTGCCGCTACCGATGACTTCGCTCACGGCCTTGAGACTGTCGTCCACGAGACATTCTCGTCGCACATCGAGTACGAGAAACTGCGTGACATTTCTTCGTGTCATGATGCTGTCGAAGAAGGCATCTCGGGCCTTGGTCATCTGTTGCCTGCGGGCATCGTGCTCCAGGATCTGGGATTTGGCCCACATGCTCAGCAAAAAAGGGTATTGGCAGAATGAGAACCTGCCCCTTTTCGACTCCCAGGCTTCAAAGTCGGCCACCAGATCGGTGTAGTCGACCATGGTGTTGTAAAAGTCACTCGTTGGTATGATTTGACCATGCGCCTTGATGCCCCCGCGAACGGTGCTGCTACTGCCAGTCCCTGTAGATTGCTCTGGTCGTCGGATATGCGTCATGTTATTGGCCGCGAACACAAGCGCCAAGACGCGGGCTGCAGCTCGGATCTGCCAGTCTTCGTTGTAGATCATCTTTTTCGGCTGTTCCTTTTGCTTCTTTGAAGAACTCGCCGGCGCTCCCAGTGCAGCATGAAGCGAAGCCGCAGAGTGACCAGCACTCATATTCGGAATGAGTCCGGCCGTGATGTCGACTCGAACCTCGTGCTTCTTCTCATTCTGGCGAACGAGTCTGTACGTCAAGAATCCTGCAGAAAGATCCTTTAGTCTGATGAATCTGGGTTCGCTGAACCGCGCAAACCATGTCGTCAAGTGGTTCTGGCATGAAGTGGACGAGTTGGAGATCAAGCCGAGAATCCGCTTGACGATGACGGAGTGTTGTCCCGACACAGGCCCAGTCCTGGTATTCGGGCCTTCTCCCCTGGGCGATCCGTCGCGCTGTCGTGGATAGGAGTCATCAGCCTTGCGCTGTCCGCGGAAAGCGTTTGACTCTCCATGAAGCAGCGGGTTATCCAGCATGATGAGGAGGAAACGTAAGTCTTCGGGTTCGGTCATCGGACGTCCGGGCCGTTTGAGAAGCGTCTCAGTCACCTTCAACAGGGTCCTGTGAGCGTGCTCCTGTCCAAAAAGAAGCTGGGATTCCAAGGCTCGCAGTTCCGTGGTCGACAACGGCTCGGACCCGGCCTCTAGTCTCATTTCCTCGTATATCGGCATCCACGATTCTGCCGCATTGATCACAGATCTATACCATTCAGAAACTTCACTCCAGTCCACTTGCGGAGAGCGAGGCGTCACGAATGACGGTGCATCCTCGGTTCGATGTGACGCCGACCTCTTGTGTCGCGATCGATTCTGGCTACCGGTCCACCACGTTCCGTTCTCGGCAAAGTCGCCGAGGAGAAGAAGTTTCGGGTCAAGGTCACAGACGGGGGATTCGGTATACTGTTCCGAGTGCTTAGGCTCCGGCCTCGGTACAACTGGTCGCCGCGGCGCAGACTCGCTACCGGTGCGCGCGGCAGTGACCGGACGTCTAGAAAGGAAGGAAGAGTTTACACAGTGAAACGAGTTGAAGCACATGGTAATGTAGTCCTCGAGCGGTTTGAAGATTGTTTTGGGATCATCTGGGTGCCCGAATCTTGGGTTCGCCGGACGGGATTTACTGGCGTCGGCAGTGAATTGGCGCATGTTGGGCCTTTCCGCGTGCGAGGATGAAAGCGATCTTGAGGACGGAGGCGCACGCGGCGGAATGGGGTTCAGCGTGGGTTGCTCCGGGAAAAGATAGCCCAACTTGTCGTCGCGACTTTTCTCTCGCCTGTGATTTACAGGCCCCTGTGTCCTTGCGGTGCATGGGCGTTCGCTTTGGTCTAGGTGTCGGGGCAGCATAGACGTCTCCAGAGCACGTCGCTGTTCGTCTTCGAAGCTCGAGGTCCTCCTAATGGCTCGGCCCAGATGATTCCGAATGCATTGTCGAATCAGTCTCTTGGTCTGCTCGACTGAGATGGGTCTTGCTTCGAATCGCTCGTTGGGACGTGGCGGTTGCCTCGGGGGCGACGTGGACTCTTGTGATGGGCGTTGGAGCCATTTAGGGCCGCTGCTGGACTTGGCGGCTTGATGATCTGGCGGGAGGTCGTTGATGGTCACGCAGACAGTACATTTAAAGACCTTCAACTCCCGAGGCCAGCGCACAAGGGAGCCGCAGGTCATGCAATTGCCCGTAGCGAAGTCTCTGCTACCTCCACCTGTGCCTCCTCTCTTATGTGTGTTCCCCTGCGGCTTCGTCATGACGGGCGCATCGTCGTCGGAATCGGATTCATCGGCGACAACAGGGGGCTTTTTCTTGCTCGAAAACAGTGAAGGAAAAGGGTGGCTCATGGAACGCGAATGTGTCGGTCGGCGTGAGCGTCTTGGGTGAAAATCGGATTCGGATGAGCTCGAGTCGCCTTGAATATGGGAATTATCCAAAGGCACATAATTTGGCAGTCGACCCAGGTTTTCAGGAGGCGAGTTGGACGAGGGGCTGTGTAGTCGGGTGATCAGGTCGGCGGAGGTCTGGCGGATTGGAGGAGGACGAGGTGGAGCATGACGTTGCGTCCAAGGAGCCATGTTGGTTGGCGGCGAGATATGCTGTGCTCTCTCTGGAATAGTAAGATAGGGTATTACGGAGGAGGTCGTCTAGTGTCTGCAACGAAGGGCAGGCGCATCGGGGCAGTTTCCTCTACAAGGCAAGCAGTGGCGATTGGGCGCTCGCAAAAACAAAGAGAACAAAGTATAAGAATATAGAGAAAGAACAAGAGTAGCAGTGCGGACAGGCCTACATTAAATTCTGTAAACCCAACCGGACAGGCAAGGCAAGGTACGAGGTAGGTCGGGTATGGGGAGATGAAGTAAAAGTGGGATGTTCCAGACTGGGAACACAAGCACTTCTGGAGAAGGATGTGACACCCAATACTTCTTCCGTAGTCAGTGCCTCCGAGGATATTGGCATTGGTGGTATAAATATGAGGTAATTGAGGTAAATGTATCCGTAGGCGAGATCCGGAGGGAGGCTCTGTCCTTTGTGCGTCGGGGGTATGGTGTCTCTGATGCGAGGTCGTGTAAGTCGATGGACAGCGATCTTCAGGTCGACTGAAACCTCTGCGCCTGCAGAGAACGGGCTCTCACGATGCAGGATACTGCAGGAACAGAGGCAAGGAGGCGAAATACGATGCGATAGGGATGGGAAGATGCAGCTGTGGTTTTGAATTAGCTCGAGGGCGGCAGATGCGCCATCGACCAGCCAGGGCCAAGCGACTGGTGTTCTGGGCGGAAGTGTTCCTGCAGCAGAGGCTGAGAAGCCTGTCGTGGCATGCGATTGAAAGGGGAAACGCTGTTTATTGTTTTGTTGTTGATCTGTCCCTGAAGCCTCACATCAAAGACGGCCGCTGTTGAGATGAGCTAGGCAAGTTGGCAGCAACAGTAGTGGAATTGATCTTTCTTTAGCGTCCCAGCCAGCAATTTGCGTCGTGCACGCGACGATATCAGACCAGACGAGAGTCAGTGCGTACGACACAACTGCATGGATCGGACGTCACGTCTTTGGCTGAGCGCCGGCGGGCTTCCGTTGCGCTTCCACCTCGATTTGGGAATTCTATATGCAACGAAGCCCGTTCCTCGCCCGAGAACGGACTGCTGTTCGAGTATCAAACAACAGTTGCAGACACACTGGATGAAGTCCGAATGAAGGGCCTCATGTATTACATCTCGGACACCTGGATGAAGGACGAAGACTGCGATTGGGGATCTGTACTCCGTACTTGTACGGATACCCAGGGTGGTGCATCTCGTATTCGAAGCTGGGCGCGAATGGTTGCCCAACCCATCCCAGCAACGCAAACCTGGTCGTCACGACTCGGCGCGGCTGGGTGGCCGAGTCCAACCTTCACTCAAGCCAATCGGGTAGCAGTTGCCAGCCACTATGCCTCCCTGTAAACTGATAAATTGAAACATGGCGACGAATTAACCCTGTTGTTTTCTCGCCTTGCATCCACCGCATGAACTGCCAAAGAGTTTGCTGTGATTAAGGCAGGTAGGTACCTGCCAAGCAAAGGTAAAGTGTTCGACTTTCCGAAGATGCTGCTGTCTGGCCCTTTTTATGGCCGACATTGTCCACTAGATTGCAGAAGAAGGAAAAAAGTCTGGACCTTGTGGAGTGTATTAATTGCAACTTTTCAATATTCAACCCTGGTCGACTCAGATATTTTCGTTAATCAGGGTCCTGAGTTCAACACGACAGCAGGGATCTTCAGGGTTTCTGGTAGCGTACCTGCATTCGACCGTCCCATGGCTTGATGAAGTGCCTAAAAGTACTACCTAGATAGTAAGTAAGTAAGTAAGTAAGGGACTTATAAGTGCCTACCTATAGTACCTAGGTATCTACTAGGTAAGTACCGAAAGCACCTAACAAGAAGCAAGTGCGTGGCCTCTAGGAGGCCAGAGGGTGATTGTGGGTGCTTCCAGCCAGTCAAATCAGTGTAACTCAACTGCAACTTTACTTCTGCAGGGGGCCACTTTGCTGACCATGCCCGAGTTCCTCACCTCCCGCTAATTAGCATATCACTCGAGGGCACAACAACAGGGACCCGACAACTAATTAATATCAAATGAGTTTAATCCACAGCCTTGTACGGATAATCCCCTTGTGTCTTTTCGACGCTGAATTATGCTCAGCCATCCGTCGTTGTTGTCAGCTTACATGCGTCTGAGAAACACGTGCTTACCGAGTCCATCTCTTACTACGTATACTTGCCTCAGGAACCTGTGTACCACAGTAGCACTCTAGCCTGCAGCTTGAGTTTCGCAGAGGGCAGCTGCAGGCTAGTGGCCCGAGGTCGCACTTCCCCGCAACCGGAGAACACGGGCAGGCGCGGATGACTTCCCATCTTTCCTTCCTTTCCGCTGACCCCCAACTCCTTCCCGTCGAACCTACGCCAAGCTCGGCTAACTTGCAAATGGGAAAGGACCACGATCGTGGGTCTCGTTTCGTCTTGCTCAAGCTCCGCTATTGGGCCTTTGCTTTTGTGTGACATTCTCAACTTTCTCCATGGCTGCTGCGGACACTACTACGTAGCATTCTCGCAACAGCATTGCCTCGGCCGTTTCAGCGCCTTACGACCATGTCGAACATACTTTCGAGCCGTCCCAATACTGTTGGGATCTCCCCAGCCTGTCCAGAAAAGCTTCACTTCCAGAGTTCCGGTTGCCGCAGCTGTTGTGACGTCAAGTTCCCGCGTTGCAGAAATCTCGCCGATCCGGACAACCGTCTGCGAACCGGTGGACTGAGAATGGATCATCGGCCACAGACACCTCGGCCGGAGACTGCACTCACTCGCATTGTCTCATGTTGCGCACGTCGGATGACAGTTGAACAGACCAGCACGGTTTGCATGTCTTCGCAACACAGACAAAGCCGCAGAGTTGGAAAGCAGCACCGCGTACAAACCGACATCAACCAAAGCACGCTTTGAGAACGCGAAACACCAATAAAACGGCATGGGAAGATATCATGTTCTCATTCAGTCATGGACTTTGACCGATAGTCTGCTATGTAACTGTTCGTTCTGCGCTCTTCAACTTACTGCAGCATCTGCGAAAACTGAGGAGTTATCGAGAATGGGCAGTTGATGTTCTTGATCGTCTCGTCACACCAGTTCTTAGTCTCGGTACCCAGTCCGACCATGACGGCTTTGTTGGACGGCTTGGCTCCCTCCTTCAGACTGCCCTCCATTGTGGTCTCGAAGTCGCCTCGCACAATTTTCAGATCACCCTTCAGCTCTGCCAAGGGCTCGCCGCTTTCGTTGCGCAGCTCGAAAATGCTCACGCCGTGGTCGATCTCCAGTGGGCTTGGGTTATAGACCTTCATCGTGTTGACAAACTTTCCGCCTCGTGTGGCCGAGTTAACCTGAGAGATCTTGGGACCCTTCATGCCCACGATGTGCACGTCCTTGGCGTACTTGACCTTGGCCGACAACCCGAGAGCCTTGATGGTGCAGTCACCGTTGTCGAGGCGCAGGATCAATTCGTCGTCGCACATGATGGCCCTGACGAAGGCTGTGAAGGCGTTGCGATCTTGGATCTTGATAACCTGGTCGGTGACCACAACTAACGTGCCGCTTGACTTGGTCTTGACCTCTGGCAAGTTCAGCTTGCCAAAGCATCCTCCGTTATACATCATGTCGACGGTCATCGGCTGCATTGTCGCGCCCATGGGGCCGGTACCCGAGACCTTGCTCTCAATGGTCATGACAAACGAGCTGCACGAACACTGAGATTAGCTCGAAGTGTTCACAGGTGGCCTGTTTGCGAAGCTCGGAGAACGGCACTCACTCCTCTGTAGGCTGAGAGATCTTGATCAATTCCACCTCCAATTTGGAGCGGTTCAAAATCGCCTGGGTGATTGTGTCCATTGTTGCTGATTGGTCAAACTGTGGAGCTCGTAAAGTGGTGACGTTTACTGAGAAAATAGGCTGTGAGTGAGAACTAGTTGAGAGAAGACTGCAGAATGCTAACTTGATGCGGCACAGGAAACCCAGGCTGAGGGAACGTCAGTATTATATACCAAACGACTACCAGCTTATGTGGCGGTCATGATTGTAATATGGCGGCCTCTTTCTCGTTAGAACACATGCAGCTTCACCCACGGCTCAGTTGCCTCGGAACTTGAGTCTGTCTCAACAAACCCACCTCCATCAGACGCGTTCGCATAGCTCTTCGCATAGCTACCCAGCCACCCACGCAACTCAAGACAGGCAGGGTCCCAGGATTGAATTCTTGGGACGAAAAGTAATAACAGTAACTCAATTCAGTCGGCTGGCTTTCTGGCCCGCCGCGTCCTGGAGTACTGTAGGTAAGCAGAATGAACCGGCGTCGCTTATGCGCCCAGTCGAGATCGATCATCCACCGAGCACCACGATGCTCCCCAAAAGGGCAATTCCCTGTGTGTTGAAACACCATTACGGCAGCGAGGTTTTGCTGAACAGGGACCAGCACGCGCACCCGTTCCCGCATCCGCACTCGGTCTACTGTATAATACATCACGGAAACGGCGTTGCTACGCTCGCTTGGACGTCCCATTTCAGGAAACCATTGTCGCTTACGTACTCCAGACCGACACCTGGACTAATTAGGCCGGCGGCAGTATCAGCAGCAGAAAGCAGTCTCAGCCGCACAGGAAGGGCGAAGCCGAAGTCTGCCTTCTCAAGGGGGGAGGCTGTGAGCCAACTCCAACTCAATTCTCCGTCTGCTATCTGAACTGACTCGGGGGAAAGGTGTGTGCAGGTCTGCACAGAATTGAAGCATAACCTTGTCTGCTGGGCCATGCGCCGTGAGGTGACGCAAGTCTTTCTGTTCTTTGTACGGGGACGCTAGCCGACTCTCGGTATCGTGAGGCCTTGTTCGTCGACATGTGCTTTTCGCCGGACGGGTCGCGGAGTACGAGGAGGTGCGGGACGACGATCGATTGGCAATGACATCTTGGTGATGCTTGAGGCAACGCCAG
This sequence comes from Colletotrichum lindemuthianum, assembly GCA_001693025.2. Lineage (NCBI taxonomy): Eukaryota > Fungi > Ascomycota > Sordariomycetes > Glomerellales > Glomerellaceae > Colletotrichum > Colletotrichum lindemuthianum. The sequence goes on along the minus strand of MASP02000138.1, from coordinate 64,425 downwards.
GTAAGGTTTTTGTAGGGATGGTGATTGTGAGGTGAGGTGCAGGCGGGGAAGTCGGAGTGGGTGTGGTGGGCTGTATTTTGGATCGTTGCTCCGTACTCTTGTGAGATGATGTGTGCAGTGACGTGCTGACGACGGCCCCCTAAAACCCGTACACGCTTGTGAGAAGGAGAAGAGACTGGTGACTCTGAAAAGAAGCAAAGTAGTCCAGTCTGCCTGCCGAGGTTGGGTAAGATACGCCATGCATCTTACAGCTACAATGACAACCTCGATATCAATGCGACGACATCACGAAGTTACCGAGGGTGCAACCCGTTCAACAAGTCGGTCAATTCAGATCAAGACCGGCACTTTTCAACAATACCACACCACACCAAACTCCACAGCCGCACCGCCTGCCCGTCTGCCCGCCTACGCCGTACAACAACAAGTCAGTCAACACCATCCTCCCCATCCCAAGAAGAAGACACCCGATCCTCTACGCCGCCAGCTCAACCACTCCCGCCCCGCGACCGCCCGCGATACCATTCTCCAACCGACTCGGCTCCCGACTCCGATCCGATGCTTTTCTAATACGTCATGAGACGAGCCAAGAGAAGACTTTTGCAACTGTTGTTTTTTGTTTTTGCAACGACACTGCAAGAAGGGCATTTTTTCATTTGATGTGCGTGATGTGACGTGCCCTTTTTTTTTTTGGGCTTGTTTGGTGTGACGTGACTGTGTGTGCTGTGTGTGTTCTGCTAGTCCCGCACACGACAGAGAGCGCTTACACTCCGGTAGCGTCGTCAAAGACGATGGCGGCCTTGATGGCGCTCTTGTTCTTGATGGACTCGAGGGCCTCCCCGAACTGCTCGAGCTTGAACGTCTTGTTGACGATGCCCTTGGTCTTGACCTTGCCCGAGTCGAGGTAGTCAATGGTGGCGGCTGGCGGCGGTCAGTCACTCGTGAAGTTTTTTCGTCAGTCAGCAGGAGGGGAGGTACGTACGGAACATGTAAGTCTCGGAGAAGGACCCGAGGATGGTGATCTCGTCGCCGAAAATTTTGGCAGGGGGCCATGAGACCTTGGCAGAGCTGGAGTAGACACTGCACCCCCACGAGGTTAGCCAGTGCCACGATGAATCGTAGAGTTTTGGGAACTTACCCGTACACGACGAGCTTGCCACCGCGACGGACGTAGTGGATTGCGTCCTCGAGAATCTTGACGGAACCAGTGGCCTCGACGACGACGTCGAAGCCGTATGGGTTGCTCTGCTTGAGCTGGTTGAACTGGACCTCGGGGTCGGAGCGGGAGAGCTCAATGTAGTGGTCCGCGGCGTCGAGGCTCTTGGCGAGGTCCATCTTCAGGCCCTGGGGCGCGGCGATGGTGACGTTGCAACCTCCATTGTGACGCATCAGCTGCGCGAGCATCTACCGTTCGGTTCGTGTTAGCCAACAACAGCGCATACGGAAGGCCGACGGGGGGCGGCCGGGTGGGTCCCAACTTACAAGACCGGTGGGGCCGGCTCCGAACATGAGGACGCTGGAGCCGAGACGGGGCCGGATCTTGTCCAGGCCGTGGCACGCGCAGGAAGCGGGCTCGAGCAGGGTGGCGTCGACGTCGTTGAGGTTGTTAATCTTGAAAACCTTGCCGGCGGGGTAGGCGCAGTACTCGGCGAAACCGCCGTTCATCGTAACACCGTGAGCCTCGAACTGTGATGGTGATGTTAGTTATGTGGGGTTTGTGGTTGAGAACCGTGTAAGTGACGAGAGTGGGGCGACGTACGTTCTCGCAGAGGAGGAGCTCTCCGCGACGGCAGTAGAAGCACTCATTGCAGAGCTCACTGTTGTCGGCCGCAACACGGTCGCCAACCTTGAAGTCCTTGACTTTCTGAGTGGTGTTAGCCAGAGTCTTATTGGCGGGGGTTTGAAAATGCGTACAGGTCCGACGGCGGCGACGACACCGACGGTCTCGTGGCCGGGAATCAGCGGGAACTTGGCGATGAATTCTCCCTCGTGGATGTGCTTTCGGCATTTGTCAGTCTTGTTGAGAACTTATTGTAGGTTCGTTGAGGAGCTTACCAAATCTGTGGCGCCATGTCAGTCGAAAGGTTCCTCACCGAGGTAGTCTTTTGACAGTGTGCGCGAAGTCACTTACCAGTACCACAAACACCGCAGGCCCGGACCTTGACCAGGACGTCATTTTCGCGAATCTCAGGGAGAGGAACCTGGACGATTGACCAATCCTCGGGCTTCTCGTAGCTGAGTGAGGGGTCAGCTGAGAGCCGATGGAGGGGGTAGGATTGTCAAGCGAGCCAAGTCGGACCAGCTGCAAGGGACGGTCGACGAGATCTGGTGCAGTCGAGGAGCGGACGAAAGGGAGCATACCGGAGAGCCTTCATCTGCTTGGGAAGGTTCGACATATTGACGTTTGATCGGGGTTGATGAAAGAAAGGTGGTTGTCTGTGACAAGAAAAGTCAGCACACGTCGACAACGTGTAAGTCAGGACCACGGCCACAAGACGAGCCCGAGGCTGGCGAGTGTGGACTTACAACGCACAAAACTCACGGTATATGATGACAGTGAGAGAGGTCTGGGGGTCGACTCTTTTCTGACCATCTGAAGGTGGAAGAAGCAGGCTTATATAGCAAGTGCCGTCATAAACAAGTCTGCGCTTCCTTTCTTTCTTTCAACCCTCGTAAAAAAAAGCGCGGGGAATGGGCGCATGTTTTGATGGAGAAGGGCCGGGGTTCAAGGTGCTCACACATTGTTGGCTGGCGTGTCTGAGGTCGAAGACAGGGGTCCTACATCTCGACCGTCCCTGGAGGGTGCACCTACAAGTAGGCCGCCGGCTCTAATCGGCGACCTTCAGTATCAGAATCACACACCGAATGTACGTGTGGTTGTCTCCCTGAGCTCCCAGCCAGGCGTGCTCTGGTGCCTCGACGCCGTGAGGTAGAAGTAAAGCTGGCCTGGGGAGTGGATGTTGGTGTTAGTGTTGCAGCATCCCGCATCCATCTCCACCTCACATTTTGTCAGTGTATCCACCTCCGCATCGGCGCCTGCATCGCTCACCTCGACGAGACGCACCACTCGGCCGCCTGGTGATCACGGTACATACACGAAGCAGCAGGCCACGTCGTGGCGAGTCCCAGCCTGGTCTGGCCAAACATTGAATCGGTGAGAGGGGAAACCGTCCGAGGATGAGCAAAAGCGAGAGGCACTCCTCCTGCGCGGAGCCCACACCCAATGCTCGTCACTCGCTCCCGTCCCTTGTCCCCTGTCATCCCAGGTAGAATGGCCCCGCCTTCAGGATGAAAAAAAGATCCACGCCAGCACTATGAGCGTCATCACGCAGGGCCGCCAGGCGGTTATCGTTAAGAGACAATGGTCAGTGCTCACCGCGAGGTGTTAGACCGCAGGGAGAATGAAGTCGAGGGTCAAACTGCTGTAGACGAACTCGACGCCATGATTTCGGAAGAACGAGGTTTCGGCTCCAGCTCTCCGCATCTGCCCGCCAGTGCGAGCGAGCAGAAGCACTCCATTCAACCCAAAGGACAGGGACGACAACTTGCCATCGAGCCAGTCAGAAAACGAGGCGAATATAACGCATCGACTTTGGAAAGGGGGGAGAGCCGGGCTTGTGAGTGAAGTCGACTCAAACGCTGCGAGAAGTACAACGTGAGTGTTAGAAATTCATACCATGCCCAAAGTCATTCAATGGGAAAATTACTTGCATTTTGGATGTCATCCCAGGCGCTCCACCTGGGCACTGCCGTCGCCCAGCTCATCTCGCGCAACCGATGTGCCATCCCATCCATCCTCCAGAGCAGCAGTCCGAAATACACCTCACCTTGCCTCAACAAAACTTACCCTCCGTCCGTCCAGCAGCTTCAGGGAGTGTGAGAACGTGGTGACACTTTGCGGCACATGACACGAACTGCTACTAGTTTCCCGTCTGTCTGTCTGTCTGTGTTCTGGCGTCGACCAGGCGTAGATGCTTGATAGCTCGCGACAATCTCTCCACGAGCTACCCTTGGGCGTGGCTCTCTGTTCCGGCCGTTCCCCGGCTTGCTGGTGTTCCCCGTGTGCGGCCCATGGCGGGGAGACATCCCTCGCAAGGCATCGAACTTGCTTACCGGGGTTTGGCTCAGGCGAGTGGGATGCTTTCCGAGCATGTCAAATGGTTTTCCATTTGTACAACCACCGGTTTTTTTTTTTTTTTTTTTTTTTTTTTTTTGCAATTGGTGGTCCAATAACTTGAGGGTCTAATCCCACCAGGGTGGACGCCATTTGTACAACAAGACCCGTTTGGCGACTGGAGATGCATATCAATCCGAGGTCGCTTGATGGGGTCTGTGATTTAACGTGTGGGGGTTACTGTCAACGTGGATATAAATTCCCGGGGGCAGATGGATACGTAGTGTGGTTGTCACGATGTGTAGGAAGCTGGATGATAGTCCGACAGTAAGATGGTCGTCGAAATAAATCGGCGAGGCTCTCCTTCCTTCCCATGCCTCGGTCACTCCAGGGCAGGAGCGTCCAAAGTCCGTTCAATGTGCATGAAGTAGGCACGCAGGGCAGGACCGCCCGACCGACGAGGCGGGTGTCATCTCCCGCCGCGAGACGACTGCATCACGTTGAGGAAGCACCACGCCCAGTTGATGCGTTCTGTTCTAGCTCATCTCTGGCCGCCTCAATAGCTGAGACAGAGGCAGGAAAAAAGTGTGGGGTTTACTGCAGCTCGACTCCCGAATGCGCGCGGGGAGCGAATGGCATTGAGACTGTCGCCCAAAATCACAAAACCCTGACAGTCATGAGATTCGCGCCGCGCAGGGCAGCTCAGTCACCGCCACTTCTCTCACCTTTCCAGTTGCCCAGCCCTTCTCGGCCATCCCTCATTCACTGCGTTAGTCTGGCCTGGGCAGGGCGCTTCACGGCATCAGGCATCAAGCATCAAGCAGGCACGGGAGAGCATGTCGCAGGTTGTCTTTCAGGGATTTGTGTCGGGAGAGTGTCCAGTTCCATTACGTTCATTCGTTCAGCTCTGCTGGAGCTATCCTACGTGCGTCGCGAAGATGCTTACCCGCAGGAAGACACGCTCTCAACAGTCTGTCTCGGGGTGTGTGTGCCATGTGTCGTATCCCTCTCCAGCTAGTTACCCTCGGGTTCGAAAACACCCAAAGGCCCACCCACAGTCGGTTGTTTTCTTCCTTCGTCCCCTTCCCCTCGACTTGAATGAGGGGGGGTGCTGTGACCTCTGCAGACATTTGACACTATAAACCCAAGTGCTAGCCCGGCAGACGGCATCTGCTCCGTCACATCGTGTTTTTGGTAGTCAATGAACAAAAGACCTGTCACAGTTTGGAGGAAGCAGCAAAAGCCGCATTGCTGCAATTCATGACCTTTTGATGCAAACGATTCCGCGAAGGATCTAACCTCCAAACTCCCACGATGTTTCCCCCGTAGTCTGTGACGTTAACAGACGCGCGACTGATCCGGCCATCCACTTTTTAAAGTACATGTCCGGTGCCTTTTTTGTTTTGCCAATGCGTCTCGAGAGTAAAAGCCGATAGGAAAGAATCCTCTTACGAGGGGGGAGCGCCACGGCCACGGCCGAAGCCACCACGGCTGTTTGACATGTTAGCAGGTTGATCCATGCGATGAAGCATGTTGATTGATGCGCGCCGGGTCGCATCACATGCACCTGATGGGGGCCAGGCTTACAACTGAGGCTCGAAACCACCAGGAGCACCACCCTCCTTGCCCTCACCAGCATCGCGACGGCGGTAACCACCCTCGCGGTCACCACGGCCCTCGCCACCACGGCCACGGCCGCCGAAGGGTCTTCTCTCGCGCTCGCCCTCGCCGAGCATGCCGCGGGGGGGAGCGTGGGAGCGCTGCTGCTTGATGTGGGTGGCGGGGACGATCTCGGCCGGAAGGTGAAGCCACTCGCGGAGGTAGTCAAGACCCTCGGGGGTCAGGGTGTAGTAGTAGTATTGCCAAGAGAACTGGGTCTTGACATAGCCGCGGGAGTTGAGGGACTGCAGAGCCTTGACGACGAAGAGGTTCTTGGTGTCGATGTCGGGGTGCTTGGGGAGGTTGTAGTCCTTCTGGGCCACGAGGACACCCTCACGGAAGAGGTACTGCAGAATTTCGACGTCAGCAATCGTTGACCCTCCCAGTTTTCCTGTCCTATATCGCAATCGGGTGCGCTCCTGCGTCGTGGTGAAATCTAACCTCGTGGATCTTCTTGCGGTCGGCCTTAGGGATCAACATCGTGGCGGTTGTCTGGTCGCTTGCTGGTCGATGTCGGAGGTGAGCGTAGAGGGAGTCTGAAGGCAGTCGATTGGGAGCGTTCGAAAATAGCGAGACTACTCGAAGTTGTGCGGCACCTGGCCCTAAGCAAAAATGTGGATTTTCGGTTGATTAGATAAGAAAGGGTGGGTCTCCGGGAACCGTGTCAGTGGACGTGCCCAGGTCACTTTAGGACTTTAGTGACAGCTGCAGACTGTCACTACTGATATGGAGAGGCCGTACGGATATAACTGTACATGTTTCGAACTTTCGCATGGCCGACCTCTTTGACCGACCTTTTTGGTCGACCTCTCTGGCAGACTTCACAGCCAGCGGCATTGAAATTCTGTCAGGTCATTGCAACTGTCACTTTTTTCTAGGCTGTTCCATGGGAAAGCGCCTTTGGTCGATAGAGCACAATCACGTCTCGAATCGAGTTTGTCTCTTGCCGCAGATCTAACTCAAGGTTAGGGAATTTCACGACCACTTGCAGCAAGAAATGGTGTTGGGCTGCGATTAGGCCTTCAGTCGGCCCAATTCATTACACTCGCTATTGAACTGCTGGGAACCTTGAGTGAAATGTCGGTCACGTGGAAGAGCCAGATCTTGAAGATGGTCTGTGCTTGATCGCCTGGTGGCTCTCAAGGTCCACCAGACGCTCCCCCGGCCCTACCAGCCTTTCGGAGATAGCTGGAGCAGTCGCAATTTAGATAACAAACCTTCTGTCACTCGGCGTCTGCTGCATTCTGCGTCTTCACCAATACAACATCCAACGCTGTCGCATCAACGAGTCGCGAAAGTGCACCATCTACCTCTACAATGGCTGTTAAGAACGTCAACGTCTTCGTTAGCACCTTCAAGGGCGTGGGCCAGCCGACGCTGGTTCTCCCCGTGCCATCAACAACTTCACTTGCCGATCTCAGGCAACAACTCAACGAGCGCCTACCCGCTACCGCCAGTGCGACGAGACTTATTTTGACCACCGTCTCGAACAAGGAAATATCCGCGTCGTCTGCGCAAACAGTTTCGGACTTGCTCTCTTCCGATGACGATGACTTTGTGTCGCTGCGTTTGTCTGTTCCGCTCTGCGGTGGCAAAGGTGGTTTTGGATCGCAACTGCGCGCCGCCGGTGGCCGCATGTCGTCAAAGAAGAAGCGAAACCAAGGCGATGCCAACAACTCCAGCAGAAACCTCGACGGTCGGCGTCTGCGCACAGTCACTGAGGCCAAGGCCCTTGCGGAGTACCTTGCCATCAAGCCGGAAATGGAGAAGAAGGAGAAAGAAAAGCGCCGCGAAAGGTGGCAGCAAATTGTCGAAGCGTCCGAGAAGCGCGAAGAGGAGATCAAGAATGGCGGCAAAGGGCGTCTCGACGGAAAGTGGGTCGAGGATAAGGAAGAGGCCAGCGAGAGGACCCGTGAAGCTGTTCTGGCTGCGATGAAGGCTGGCAACTACAAGGACAACCTGCTTGGCACTTCTCATGCGTCCGCCTCAACATCGGAAGAAACCGACGAGGACATGGACAGTCAGGAGGAGGAGCAAGGAGCAAGCAGCAGCTCCAAGGAGACGACGCCCCCTTCGGAATCTGAAAAGGCCCCCAAGGAGAAGCCGAGGACATTTTTCGGCTTTGACGAAGACGACGAGTTCCTGAGCTCAGACGATGAGTAGAACGACAAGCTAGCTAAGGCAATCAACGGATGTGGTACTTGAGTGGTGCTTGTCGCGCCGGGGCATGTTGGTATTGGCTGGGTTTGGAGAATTATGGTTTCAAGATTACGGGTTCGGTGAGCGATTACGGGTTCGGTGAGCGAACGGAGTTCCGGTCAACATGGAAGCAGAATGCGCAGGGGCAGCAGTCATGACTTTTGTACAAATGGGAATAATTGAGCACTATAAATGGCTTATTGAGTCACGAAGTCACTTTCAGTACCAAGAGTGCTCTCAACCTCATCGCACGACACATCCCCAGTTGCTCTATTTGAGTTCTCGATCCATCGTGAAATAATACAGTCCCCCGGCTCCTCCGTCTAGCTTGCGTACAGTCTACTTCAGATGCGCTTATGCGTTCAGGTTGACGGGGAAGTTGCCAGCCTCTGTTCTTCGTCAGTATGAACGTCATTGATATCGGGATTTGGTACTGACCGCGCTGCTCATCCCAGCGCTGGTACCAGCCGGAGGGGCACAGAGAGCGGTAGCCAAGCCAGAACTACCAATCGTCAGTCTTCGACTCTCTCATACAACACCATCAAAAGTCCGGACCTGGCGGCAGGGAGCAAAGTCCTCGCCCTTGGCGTTGATGCACTTGTGGTAGTCGACGTAGTTCTGCCAGCAGTGCTTGGTCTGGTTCATGTTCGGGTAGCGGGCATCGGTGCCTAGAGTCAATTATATCAGGACATGATGCAGCATTTCGGCTTCAAATGGCGGTATCGTGTTGCGGGTTCGGAGGATCGGGCGCGAGGGTTCATACCGGCTAGTAGTCATCAGTTAGCCTCGGGAAAAGATCAGATCATAATATCGAGGGATATTTGTTCCACGTACCAGTGACGAACTTGAAAGGCTTGGTAACGAGCTCCTGGTCGTCGGACATCTTGACGGCTTTGCAGTTGCAATTGACTAGGAGTCGGGGCGGTTGATGGGGTCAGGCGGGCAGCGACGTGCGATTGGTGATGTTGCTTGGGAAGGCAATTGAACGTCGTTTCTGCAGTGCACTGAGAATCAGGTGGTGACGGGCGAGAACGGGTGGGTGCCTGAAAATGGCCAATGGGGCCTCAGGCATTATATGAGGTGGGCCGAGCTCCGTGCTAACATCAGATCAGACTGATGGCAGGCCAGGCCAACTTCTAAACACTCATTTCGAGATCCAATCAATCCCGATTCAACGTCAAGCCGTACCGAATACCCGAAAAATCTCCCCTCCTCGAAAAACGACACCACAAAACCGCCACGATGCGTCCTACTCTCGGTCTCCGCGCTTTCCGCCCTACCATGCGCATGAGGGCTCCCGTTCCTGTACGTTGAAATTTCGCCGATCCGGACGAGCGCTGTTGCAAGTAGCTAATTGTGACGTTTGCCCTCAGGCCGAGGACCAAGTCGGTATGTCGACACCCGCTCCCAGCCATTGAAGCCTCCCACGACACCGAATATCAGCTTGAACGAAGGCGAACGTCGGCGCGACACCTCCGGCAAGGACTAACATGCTTCATCGCAGGCCACACCGTCTCCCAGAGACTGCGCAAGCTCCGCCAGATCCCCCCCGAGTTGATCCCCCTCGGTACGTCAGAGCCCGGACTGTGCGAGGGACCCTGCCTGGACTTTTGTTGACTCGGGATAGGTGTCGTCGTTGGCTTCGCTCTCGCCGCTGCTACCTACTCCGTCAGCCGCCACTTCATGACCGACAAGACTATCCGCCTCAAGCGCCAGGGCAAGTCTGCTGCTGACGAGGAGCACCATTGAATTGGAACGAGGAGGGTGATGCGAGACGGTTGACGACAGCGTCGAGTGTGTGATTAGGAGGGGGGAAACATTTGTATATGTCAACGACAGACAGATCAACGCCATTAGACGCTGCTTTCATTTTTTCTTTCTGAGCTAAGGGCCTCTCGTTCCTGTTTGAGAAGAGAGCCATGTCCATTTGTACAGCAGCAAATCCACGTGAACGCCTCGCTATGCAGAGAAATAAGACCCAAGTCACTTTCCAACCCCGTCTTTCTTACTCCGGCCTCGGCCCTGCGACGTCCAGCCCCTCCAATCCTTGCATGGGATCGTCTCCACGCACGTCGGCTTGCGCCATCGCCTGCTCTCCGGCCAGCCTGTCCTCCTCACTGACGGCGTGCTCCGCGAGCCAGCTCTCCTGCGAGGATGTTAGCTAAGGTATCTCATAACATTGCGTTGGAAATGGCGGAACGTACCTGCTCCCAAATGGCCCTTTTGCTCCCGAGACCCTCCTCTGCGCTCTTCGGGACCTTGGCGGCCGAGACTTTGAGAATCCTTCCAAAGAATTCTGACTGATGCATGTTGTCGATGGCTTCTTTGGCGTCTTCTTCATCTTCGTACTCGACGTAGGCAAAACCGCGGTGGGGCTCTGTCGCGTTGGGCTTATCGTTCTTTGGCACTGTCACGTCTACGATTTCGCCAAAGGGGATGAAGGCATCGTGAACGTTGGCAGCCGTGACGATGGGGGCCAGGCCACCAATGTATACAGTCGCTTTCCAGCGCGCAGCATCAGTCATCCTGAAGTAAGCTGTGGGTTTTTCTGGTGAGAATGTGGCACACTAAAGAAAGACAGAAAGAGCGGGCTGTTCAAGTCGATGAGATCTCGCGACCAGCTTTCACTCAGTGAGATTATGCGGCAGTTCGCAGCAGCTGTCATAAAAGTCACTTGGGTAGAACCAGGTGAGTGCTATCTGCCGCCATGATGCATCACGTGCCTGCCAGCTGCCAGATGCACGGTCCCTCGAGCCTGGGGAGCTCCCATTTCCATGTACCTAACTGGAGAGGTACAGCAGCTAAGGTACCTAAGGCACGCGGTAAGCATGCTAGAACTTGGATGTGGGCTGCAATCTGGCATCATACGCTCCTCCCAAGGACCAGACCCCAGAGAGGCCAGCATACCTTGCCTGTCCAAACAACTAATAACCACCTCTTCACTAAGGTTTGGCTGCTTCTTGAACCTCACTGCGGCATCTGGGCCACGCGTTCCAGATCTTTGTCTCTACAGCTTCGGCCAATGCCCATTCTACAGCTGCACTTGACTTGTATCTTTTTGCTGACCGTTTCTTTTGCTACGATCCCTCCCCTCCTTTAGACGTGCAGTCCTGGGGACTGAGTGACACTCAACATCATGGTCCGCCTTCGCGAGATCCCGAGGACTGCGGCCTTCGCCTGGTCGCCCGACCCTTCGAAGCCTTTGTTGATCACCGGTACCAGAGCTGGCGCTGTCGATGCCGACTTCTCTGACGAGACCAAGTTGGAGCTGTGGGATCTCAACCTTGACAACCAAGACCAGGGCCTCGAGCTGCAACCCATTGCGAGCATCAGCACCGACTCGAGGTAGGCAGCGCAGCCATTCACCCATCGTCAAGTTCGTCACTTACGGGCCATCCCTAGATTCTTTGATATTGCCTGGGGACCGGCCGACTCCGACCACCCCAAGGGTATCATCGCTGGTGCCCTGGAAAACGGCTCCCTCGACCTCTGGGATGCCGAGAAGCTCATCGACGGTGCCGACGACGCCTTCATCTCTCGCACGACCAAGCACAGCGGTCCCATCAAGTCCCTTCAGTTCAACCCTCTCCGACCTCAAATTCTCGCAACCGCCGGCGCAAAGGGAGAGCTATTCATTTACGACATCAACGATGTGGCCAACCCGTTCAGACTCGGCACCGCTGCCGCACGCTCAGACGACCTCGAATGCGTCGCCTGGAACCGCAAGGTTGCGCACATCTTGGCTACGGGAGGATCTGGCGGATTCGTCACTGTTTGGGATTTGAAGACGAAGAAGGCGTCCTTGACGCTCAACAACAACAGGAAACCCGTCAGCGCCATCGCCTGGGACCCCAACAACTCGACAAAGCTTCTGACCGCGACATACGATGACGCTTCTCCCCTCATCTATTTGTGGGACCTCAGAAATTCTAACGCGGCGGAGCGCATACTGGAGGGACACGAGCAGGGTGTACTGTCTCTGTCTTGGTGCCAGCAGGACAGCGACCTGTTGATCTCCTGCGGTAAGGATAACAGAACTTTGGTTTGGAACCCCCAGACTGGCGACAGATATGGCGAGTTCCCCGAGGTCACGAATTGGACCTTCCTCACGAGATTCAACCCATCCAACCCCAACCTCTCTGCTACTGCGGGATTCGACGGCAAGATCACCATTCAGACCCTTCAGAACACCAACCCCTCGACTACCCAGACCACGACGCAGCACAACTTGGATGGCGAAGACTTCTTCACGAGCGCGCAAACACAGCCCCAGGGGGCTTCCTTCTCACTGAACAAGGCACCCAAGTGGTTTGAGCGTCCGATCGGTGCCACCTTTGGGTTTGGTGGAAAGCTCATCCTCTTCAAGCAAAATGCCCAGCAGCGCAAGTCCGAGATCTCCATCTCTCAATTCGCCATCGATTCTGCCATTGGCGAGGCCACGGAAAAGTTCGAGGAGGCACTTCAGTCTGGTGACATTGTCAGCCTCTGTGAGTCTCGCAAGGAGCAGGCCAAGAGCGACGAGGAGAAGGCGGACTGGCTCGTCATGGAGACTCTGACCGGCGAGAACCCGCGGAAGCGCATCATCGAGTACCTTGGTTTCACAGAGGAGGAGATCACCAACGGGATCGCCAAGGATGAAGAAGCCAAGGACGAGGAGGCTACTGAGGAGAAGAAGGACGAGGCCAAGGACGAGGCCAAGGACGAGGACAAGTCGGGCAACCTCTGGGGTGACGGTGACGGCGATGGCGAGGAGGACTTTTTGTCCAACCTGTCGGCTACCAAGGATGCCAAGACCGATAGTCCTTTCCACCTGTTGGCTGACACCGACACGTCCGTCGAAAAGGCCATCACTAAGGCGTTGATGCTCGGCAACTTCGCCAAGGCAACCGAGATCTCTCTCAAGGAGCAGCGCTGGGCCGATGCTTTCTTGATCGCTAACTGTGGCGGTCACGAGTTGGTAGACAAGGTCCAGACGGCCTACCTGGCCAGCAAGGATGGAGTGCCCAGCTACATTCGTCTCTTGGGCTCCGTCATCGCCAAAAACCTCTGGGATGTCGTCTACAACGCCGACTTGGAGAACTGGAAGGAGACAATGGCAATCTTGTGCACCTTCTCCGACCCCAAGGAGTTCCCTGACCTCTGCGAGGCGTTGGGAGATCGCATTCTCGAGAGTGGATCCCGCAAGGATGCTTCCTTCTGCTACTTGGTTGGGTCGAAGCTCGAGAAGGTCGTTTCCATCTGGATCACCGAACTCCAGGAGACGGAACAAGCTGGCGTCCAGGAACCCAGTGACGACTCGACTTTCTCTGTTCACGCCCGGTCTCTGCAGCACTTCATTGAGAAGGTTACCATCTTCCGCCGAGTTACCAAATTCCAGGACTCTGAGAAGACACAAACGGCCGACTGGAAGCTGGCCAAGCTGTACGAGAAGTACAACGAGTACGCCGACATCATCGCTGCCCATGGCAAACTCGCCGTGGCGCAGAAATACTTGGACCTACTGCCAGACACCTATCCCGCTGCAGACCTGGCGAGAAACCGTTTGAGGCAGGCTACTCAGAAGAGCGGTGGTACTCATGCTGCCCCCAAGGCTACCGCCGCCGCTGCTCGTCGTCCTGGACAACCGGCTGCTGCTGCTGCTGCTGTTGCTGCTTCCAGACCAACCGCTTACCAGCCTACCGCACCTCCTCCGGCTGTCGGCGCCTCCAACCCGTACGCCCCGGCTGCTCCCAGCCTCGTTACACCTCCTGCCCCTGGAGCCGCTTCCAACCCGTATGCCCGGACTCCTTCGGTTGGCTACGCGCCCACTCCCGCCTCAGGTTACGCTCCGGCTGCCAACCAGACTCCCTACGCTCCGCCTCAGGGGTACCAGCCCCCGGCGGCTCAGCCTTTCCAGGCTCCCACCGGCTACGGACCACCACCGAGCAACTTTGGATCAGTGCCGCCTCCTCCGAGAAACTCGACACCGACTTCGAACTTCCGGCCCAAGGAAAGCTGGAACGACGTTCCCTTGGTGGCCAGAGGCCCTCCTCCTCGCAAGACAACCCCCAGCGTGGCCCCCATTACATCGCCATTCCCGGGTCAAACAAACCAGGCCGGTCCTCCTCCTCAAAGTCCCTACGGCCGCACTGGCTCGACTCCTCCTCCACCTCCGCCCAAGGGCTCGGCCCCTCCCCGTGTCACTTCGCCTCTTGCCGGCCCTCCCCAGTCCTTCCAGGGTCCGCCTAGACCGATTTCGGCGGCATCGAATGCCTACGCGCCCCCGCCTCAGGCCGCAGCTCCTCCCTCGTCGGTGCCGCCAATGGGTCGGACGGCGTCGCCCTACAACCCAGCCCCATCTGGTGCTCCTCCCTCCAACCGCTACGCGCCAGCTCCCTCGACGCAAGCACAGCCTAGCCAGCCGCCCTTGGGTGCCGGATCTGCGCCTGGAAGCCAGCCGCCTCCCCGTAACCCTTATGCGCCGCCGCCGCAGGCCAACATACCGCAGAGCCAGTATGCTCCCTCCCCATACGGGGCGCCTCCTGCGGCTGCACCTCCGCCGGCAGCCTCGAGGCCTCCTATGGGAGCTCCACCTGCAGGCGGACCTCCTCCTGCCAGGGCTGAGGTGACCCCTCCCCCGCCGCGCGCGGCGGCTGCGCCAAAGGCCAGACATCCCGCCGGCGATAGATCTCATATCCCTGCCAATGCTCAGCGTCTCGTAGACGTCCTGAACGCCGATATGCAGAGGGTGGCCTCTCGGGCTCCTGCGTCTTTCGCTGCCCAGGTCAAGGACACTCAGAAGCGTCTCAACCTGCTGTTTGACCATCTGAACAACGAGGAGCTTGTCAAGCCCGATACCATTGACCAGCTTTCGGCGGTTGCCGAGTCGATCGAGCAGAAGAACTACGAGGTGGCCCAGAAGATTCAGGTTGAGATTCAGAAGGAGAAGACCGAGGAGTGCGGCAACTGGATGGTAAGTTACTATACCCACGGAGCAAGTCGAGGCCGAGCTAACTAGGATCCAGATTGGTGTCAAGCGTTTGATCAGCATGAGCAAGGCTACCCCATGAACAGTCTGATTCAGAGGCAGACGGAGAACAGGTAGCTAGAGATGAAGAGTTGAAGATAGCCAGTAGTGCTTTACGTATACACTAGATGAAAAAGAGACTGTTCCAAACCTTTGCACACGCTCGAATCCCGCGGTGCTTGATTCTGCTTGACCTGATAATGGTATAACGTGTCTGCAGATAGGAATTTGATGTTCCGAGAACATGCAATCTATCTGTCATTCAAAGATGAAAGGCCGAAAATGTAGGAGAGGGCGTAAACTGGATTTCAATTGGCATGAAAATATGGTAGACTTCACAGGATGTTAGGTTCTCTCATTAAATCCCAAGAGCGCTGATAAGATAAGCGTGGGCGGGCGATTGTGTACCGCAGCAGGGCCTACTAACCGTGCTGGGTGCCTACAGCACCCAAGGTATCCTAGGTACAACCCAACGTCACCAACGCCAGCTCACCTCACGGCTCCATTGGTTTTCTCTCCCGCAACCACAGACACACCGCAATGACAGAGTCAACACCCGAAGATGCCGCGGCTCAGCGCGCTGCCGAGCAGATTCGCCTTCGCAAGGCCAAGCGCGAGGCGAAGATCAAGGCAGGTGGCACCGACAGGCTGAACAAGATCACCGGTCTCGGTGGAGGCTTCCAGCGAGGTATGACTGCCCATCCGTCGCGCAACGTCCTCGCGGCGCAGTGTGGCTCTGCAGCTGTCGCTGACACTATTTTCAGAAGCGTCTTCTCCCTCACCGGCACCAGCTTCAGCAGCAGCCTCTCCTGCTCCGTCCGCCTCGCCGGCTCCCGTCAAACCGAGGGCGAGCGTCGAGCACGCCGACCCCGAGGAGATCGACATCTCGCAGCACTACTACGAACCCAACACCACCCCTCGACCCTCAGCACCGATCGATCCGAACGCCATGGACGAGAACCAACTTCGCCAGATGATGCTCGGCTTCGACCGCGCCGGTCCCGGAGCAGGTGGTGCCCCACCCATGAACCCGTTTGCCGGCGCTGGAGGCATGCCCGGCGGCGAGGACGATCCTCTGATGAAGATGCTCTCGCAGATGATGGCTGGTGGTGGTGGTGCTGGTGGCAGCGGCGGCTTCCCCGGCTTCCCCGGCGCGGGCGGTGCTCCAGGCGCGGGCGGTTTCCCTGCTGGGTTCCCCGGCATGCCGCAGTCTCCTCAGCAAGCGGCCGATGCCTCCTCTGCGCACCTCTGGCGCATTCTCCACGCCATCTTTGCCATTTCTCTCGGTCTCTACATTGCCTTCTCGACCACGTTTACCGGCAGCAAGCTGGAGAGGGAGCAGATTGCGCTGGCCTACAGCTACCCCACCGCCAATGACGAAACGGTTGCGAGCGTCAACGGCATGGAAAAGGGTCGTGAAGTTTTCTTCTGGATTTTTGCTACGGCTGAGGCGGTTCTTCTTACCTCGCGTTTCTTCATCGACCGCGGCCGTGCGCCGCCGAGCGGAATGGTTTGGACCATTGTTGGATTCTTGCCGGGCAGCATCAAGACGTACGCCGAGACGTTGCTGCGGTACGGGCAGATCTTCGTGACGGTTCGGAGTGATATTCTGGTTTGCATATTCGTTTTGGGGATTTGCTCTTGGTTCCGCGGTTGAGCGGATGGTGTCCAGGATGATGCAGGAGATCAAGGTGTGCGTTTAGCAAATACTACAACGAACGAATGATATCCTCATGACCTCTACGTTACCCTGACGAGTCTGTTGTGCGCGGAAATGTTGGCTTATTCTGGTACAGAATTTTCTTTTTCCTTTTTTTTTTCAAATTGCCACAATGAAATGGACAGTGGCTCGGAGCTTGAAGGTGATGAAGGGACATGGCCACAAATTGTGGCTGTACTCTCCATGAGGCGCCGTTTCCCATCACTTGCTGTGCCTCGGAAGAGATTTCGCATCCGAGACTGCAGAGCCATACAAGGGACGCATATGACCTAAGATCTAAGTTTCACCACAAGTGCCTTGGGGACATGGGAATTTACACTATCATTTCTAGATGATATTTTTTTACACAAGCGGCAGTTGTGAAACCCAAGGCCATGCACCTTTCTCGTGACCACGCCAGTATGGCAGATACACGATTGAATGACATTTGTTTAACAGGGCTCTTGGCCACGCGGGCCTATCACCTCGCTTCTGGAAGGATGACGATATATTAGTCGAAGATATCAAGGCTGGCTAGTTTGGAGAGGGGACCCGGCCGTTTTCAACTACAGGAGCCTCCCGATTCCGGGACCCATGTGATCGATGCTTAAAATATGGACATATTCAGCGACAAGCTTCGTAGACTCGTACCACCGGTATCTCACGTACACATTTTCCCAGGCAAAAAGCAAAGAGTCCAACACTGATCATACATAATGTTGTAAGCTTAGATTCGTGATAGATTGTGCACGCTATTATTAACTTTTTGGTTAGATGTCCACGTGCATGGCACTCTGGTGTGTAACATTGTCTTTCGAATACAGTCCCAAACGCCACGTCTTCGGGTAAGGAGGCTCACCGGAGCTCAGCAAAAAAAGCATGCCGCCTATGCCACAGTAGCCGGTTTCTCAGCCAGCCTCGGCCAGCCTCAGCGGTACCGTCCGGCCTGCAACTCGGACCCAGCCAGCTCGCGCGGGTGCCCGTCCCAGCCCTCATGTGGCCTGGCCGGCATCTCGTGCATCTCGTTGAGCCCAGGCGGGCTCGGGCTGCGGTAGGCTGTGTGTGGGCTGTTTCGATATGCGGCGCCTTTTGCGTAGCCGTCGTGCGCATCGTAGTGAGGATACGCGGCGGTCCCGTGAAGCTCGGTGGCGTTTCTGTTCTTGTTGCGCCTCCTTTTGAAAATCAGCCAGCTTGCCAGGCCTGCCACGATAGCCGCAAGCGGGATGCCGACGCCCAGCCCGACTTTGAGTGCGAGAGCCTCGTTGCTACCGGAGCGGGGCTCATCTGCGGCGGCCGAGGATTCCGAAGCCGGGCTTGTGGAAACCGGATCTTGAGTTGGTGCCGAGGTAGTAGTTGCGAAGACAGTTGCTGAGGAAGTTGCAGCAGTCGAAGTTGTTTCCGTTGAAGTCGAAGTCGGAGTCACGACTTCTGTCGAGCTCGACTGGCTGGGGGCGGCAGATAACAAGATTCCGTTGTCATCGAGGTAGACCTTTCCTATCGAGGCATCGCAGCATGATTCGCCCCCTTGGCGACAGCAATAGGTGTTGCTGTCGCAGATTTCGACCCTGGGAAAGACATTGTCCCCGAAGCCTGTGTTTGAAAAGGTCTCGTCTGGTAAGTGGTTTTCGCTGTCAGCAGTGTATAACAATCATGCATGATGATGACCTCGCGAGGAGAGGGCAACTGACTGAATACGCATATTTGCGCGCAAGCACTCCTGTCCCATGGGTATGAGAGGCAGGTCCCTCGGACCAAGACATTGTCACGAGAGTCTGGACTTTTGCACAGCCGGTTCGGCATACATGTGTCCCTCGCTCCGCAACAAGCATCGGATCCCGGACATAGTTGCTGGTCAGGCCATTCCAGCCCATTGTAGCTGTAACAAGCGGCTCCATCCGAGTATGCGGCGAAGAGAACCAGTACACAAAATGCAATCAAGATCGAAGCGGCTGATCTTGACATGATGAGAGAATGATCAAAGCTGCAGGTGTAGCATCGAAAAGATGTCGCGAGAGGGTATGTTCAACTTGAACGAAAGGGACAGACGGGAAAGGGATGGGAGAGACGAGCAAGAAGAATAAGAGACTGAGTAACCTGGGCACTCGGTGAGCAGCCCAGGCCCCCTTCCACTGCTCAACCCGCCACCATGACTGGCAACTCGTGGGCGACAGCCAAGGCAAAGCATGACTTTGTCCGAGTTGGGAGCAGCATTCAGGCACACGACACTCGAGTGCCTCCTGTGCTGTGCCACGAGCCTGATTGTAAACCGTCCGACAGCAGACGAAGCCAAGACGCGAGGTGCATGTAGCCGCCGCGCAGCCCTGTCGAACCCTTGTCTGGCGCAACGCTGTGTTGGTGCAAGTTGCGTGGCGAGCCAGGAAGAGGAGGGAAGAAAAGGAGTGGGGGACAAGAAGGAGGCAAGAAAAAAGTGAAACGCCTGGCGACCCGCTTCAGCGGCTAGAGGTTCAAAGTGAAGCCTAATTGTACGTCTGATGAGCCGAACCGAGACAACATGGTGAAGTTATCGTCGAGATGTGTGTATGTGTGTGTACGCGTTACGCCGCACATTGACCAAGCAGACCAACAAGCCCTGTCTCGTTGTGCGGACCATGCCCATCTTGGGCAACAGTATCCGTACGACCACTTTTGACAGGCGAAGCGTGGACTGTGGTTGGCTCGTTGGTCGTTGTTTGTTGGTCGACATTTGCACCACCCTTGCCCGATTACGCTGACATGCGGTTCATCTGCTTGCACTTGCCGCAGAATTATATCCGTAGTTGCCCCCGTAAGTCAGTACATATAATATGGAGTATCCGTATACTACGTAACCAAGCTCCCTTGTACTATGTAGCATAAGGTAAGGTAAGATTGTTAAGGTAGGGTAAAGTAGAACTGGATCCCACCCCCAGTTTCTGGAGTCGTTTCCATCTGTCGCAACCACTTCCATCACCAAAGACACGTGCTTCGCAATTGTGCCTTGCCATCCCCCCCGAGGCTTCTTCAGCATGGTCGTCGTAACCATGCCGTCCGTGAGGATGGCAACGACCGTCATTGCACTATGTCTTTTTTTAATGTTCGTGTACTCAACATATCTGCTGGCTCCTTCATATCATCTGGCATCGCCAACACCACAAGGACCAACAACGCGGCCTGCGTCGCAACCACCTTCTCGTCCTGGACATGACGATAAGCCCAAGGAGGACGTTCCCTCGGCATGGCAAAAGGAAGCCGATTCCATCGTCGAGCAGGCCAAGGCATTAATCCAAGACCCCATACGGCCTCCTTACAAGGACAGGTTCTACGACCTCGGCCAGCGGGTCATGGCTGCTCGAGAATGGGTCAAGTTCATCGACAACGCTCCCAGGTCCGCGCATACCCGAGTCCTTGCCGAGACGGTGGAAGCCGCGATAGCATCTTGCTTCCCCTTCATCCAGAACTCGCCAAAGCACCCAAATAGCAAGAAGCCCTTTTCGGACCTGCGTTCGTCCTTCGTCCCGGGGTCGCGCGGGCTCGTGATTCCAACCGGCAAGGGGACCATGAGATATGCGACCCACCTCATCGGCTCACTCCAGGAGATCCTGCACAGCAACATGACGATCCAGATCATCTACGCAGGCGACGAGGACCTCCCACCCGCGGAGCGCGAGAAGTTGCACTCTCGATTCCCGGACGTGCTGTTCCTCGACATCCTCAGCGTCATTGACGATGCGACGCTGCAGCTCGTCAATGGCGGGTGGGCCATCAAGGCCTTTGCGGCGCTCTATGCGCCCTTTGAGGAGGTGCTCCTCTCCGACGCCGACTCGGTCTTCGTCCAGGTTCCCGAAAGCCTGTTCCTGGACCCGTCGTACGCGACGACTGGCGCCCTCCTCTTCCACGACCGACTCATCTGGCAGCACGCCTACGCCGAACGCCACGACTGGTACAAGTCGCAGATCCACGAGCCCAGCGCCGCCCTCAACAAGTCACTCGTCTGGACACAGGACTACGCCGAGGAGGGAGACTCGGGCGTCGTCGTCGTCGACAAGTCGCGCCTGGACGTGCTGATGGGCCTGCTCCACGTGGCGTGGCAGAACACGTACGAGGTGCGCGAGGAGGTTACGTACAAGCTGACGTACGGCGACAAGGAGACGTGGTGGCTCGGTCTCGAGCTCAGCGGGGCGGGCTACGCCTTTGAGAAGCACTACGGCGCCATGATTGGCTGGTTCAAGGAAAGGGTCGACGACGTCGCCCAGCGCATCTGCAGCTTCGTCATCGGGCACGTCGACGTCCGGGACGACCTCATCTGGTACAACGGGGGTCTGCTCAAGAACAAGAAGCTCGACCCCGACGAGTTTGGCCTGCCGACGCATACCCTCGTCGGCGGGACGTGGGAAAAGGGCGCCGACAGGACGCAGATGAGCTGCATGGTCGGGCCGAACGTGAAGCCTCTGAGCAGGGACATGGAATGGATCCTGAACAGCTCCATCACGCTGGCGCAGGCGTTGGACAAGGAGTTTGGCTTTGTTTAGACCGAGTTGCCTATCCGTGGCCTAGGTTCGTTTGCTTGTATCATACCCCTGAATAGCAGCGCTGTACACTTTTCATCGTTCAGTTCTTCCTCTGCTTCCCAGAAATGGCGAGCGTCCACCTCGGGTGATGAGCCCGTGGCGGGACTTGTCTTTTTATTTTGGATTTTGTGTCTCTGATTAACCGTCTTGTGTGGTATCTGTGGTGAGTCGTTCCGAGGTCAGTTTAAGCGCGACGAAAGTGCCGTGTTTCGCAAGTGAGACAAGCAATGGTCGATGGCTCAGAGCAGAGGATATGCGCCATTGCCTTTAGCTATTTGGTTGTGAAGCACTATTCAGACCCGAACTGACGTATTCCTCCCACGATGACTATATTCCCGGTACAGTTGCGAATATTGTCCTATGTAGAGAAGCTAACAGGTAAACATATACCAAGTTTCCCTTTGACTTGCAGAATCCCACGTCAAACTCCAGAACCCATGCCTTTCATCTTTGAAATCCCAACTAGTGCCCTCTGTTACATATTCTATAGACAAATGATACCTTAGACATGGAATATATTAGGTAAGATATGTCAAGTTCACCAACAGCTGACGATTGTCCAGACCAAGCATTAAACGGAATATTGCTCTCATCGAACTTATTCCGGAACAGTCCTTCGATACCATCCATCGCCATCCCACGTACCCTCCAATGAGCAAAACCACAGTCATACTAACGGAGCACACGCACGCAGACCCAGGCATTCGCCCACATTCCGCGGCAATCCGGACCGCCCACATCGTTCCACGCGGTAAACTGCGCCAGCGTGATGCCGTGCCGCGCCACGATCCCATCACACGAGTCGCCCTGCTCCACAAAGTAGAACCTGTCGCAGTTCCCCACCATGCCGGGTTTCGTAGGAACCGGAGTCGAGATGCCGTTTCCCGGGGGGACTATTGTCGGCGCCGGAGCAGGTGTTGTCGTTATCGTCGGCGTCACCCCAACCACCCTCACGCAAACGTACGCGTTGGCCCAGAGGTCGCGGCAATCGGCGCCGCCCACGTTGTTCCAGGCGACGAGCTGCGCGAGCGAAATTCCGTTCCTAGAGGCTATTGCCGCGCAGCTGTCGCCCTCCTCCACGAAATAGAAGCGATCGCAGTTATTGACCATCCCCGGCTGCGCGGGTTGAGGTGTGATGATACCGTTGCCGGCGGGAACTGTTGTCGATGCTGGGGGTGCGCTTGTCGGGGAGCTTCCGAGAACACCTACGCAAACGTTGACGTTGGCCCAGAGGTCGCGGCAGTCGGCACCGCCGACGTCGTTCCAGGTTACGAGCTGCGTGAGCGAGATTCCGTTCCTCGAGGCTATCGCGGCGCAGCTGTCGCCCTCCTCCACGAAATAGAAGCGGTTGCAGTTGTCGACCATGCCGCGCTGCGTGGGCTGGGGGGTAGTGATGCCGTTACCCGGTGCCGTGGTGGGCGTCGGGGCGACGGTGGGCGTCGGCGTGGGTGGGACGGCCGTCGGCTCCGGTTCGCCAAAGGCCTCGACGCAGTAGGACCGCTCCATTTCCAAACCCGCGCAGGCGGCGCCGACGGACGGGTTCTGTCGAGGTACGCGTCAGCTTTTGCAGATTCTCGAGGGAAGGCGGTTGATGACAAGCTCGTAACGTACCCATCGCCTAAACTCCTCAATGGTGATCCAGTTGGCGTCCAGTATGTCGTTGCAGCTCTCGACGCCCTCGTAGTTCAACCACCACGTGCAGTAGGACGTCGTGTTGTCGTCATACGGGAACCGGGCCGCTGGGCTGCGAGCCACGACAGCTGTCGCGGCAGCTGCGAGGAGGAGAAGGAACCGGGTGGCGAGACGAGCCATGGCGGATTTGACAATGAGGTCAGGCTTGCTGGAGACTGCCTGATCGACGGGTTCTCGCTTGAGTTGGGTGATGATCAGGTTCGAGATAGGCAAGCCAAAGTACAATACCGCCTGTTTATATAGCACTTCTCGTGGTTGTGGTTCCCATACACGTATCCATGGCAGCTGGGACTGCTTCTCAGGATCATCAAGTTCATCAAAGAGCCCTTGCGTCCTGCCGCTCCTCCGTTCTCACAAAGTCCCTTCGGTACGACACTTGCTCAGGCCAATATCGTGTTCATCTCCCTCAATTTAGTTCTCAGTTGACTCGGCGGACTGCACTTTTGTTTGGTGATTAGCCAGGATGTTGTTAGTCGTCTGACGATCAAGCGTTCCTGCAAGGGCCCGAGTGCCAAGTTTTAATACTCACATAAGTCCTTTTTGCAGATTGCAGTTTACCACTGCCTGACCTGCGGGAAATCCTCCAGCCTAGCCTGGAAAAGAATTATCAAGTGCCAATATGATTACATGCGTACATCGTGGTGGAGATGGCCGATACCAATTTCATTCATCTCACCAACGGGTGCTATAGTTGCCTAGCCATGATGCCACTGAACAGTCCCCCTGTACAGATAATCAGGTTCGAATCCTTCTAGGCACAACGCTACAAGTCCGATGAGGCTGCAACTCCGGTCCCCAAGTCGCATATGAGATGCTACGGTGACAAGCGACTACTGCAGGGGGACTCGGCCCCTCGGCCGCTAGACACGGGCTTGACGGCCCCACTAATGCGGCAATGTGGGGCCCTTTTCTCGGCGTCTTGGCCGGCATGCCTAATTACAACTTCGGTACCACGCCGGTTTGGAACTTTGGCATCGCCTCACAAGACGGTGCAAGAAGAATGCCTGATGGATCAGTGGTGATTTCGAGTCTTGCCACGCTTTACATGATTCACGTTGGAAGAATGCTCCGGAAAAGACTTAGTTGTGTTCGGGGTCTACGTAAGTCCCTGCGGCTAATACCGTCTGTCCAGGCCATGCTACTCTAGTCTTCTACTTCGATCGATCCTCAATCTCGTACTACGCAAAAGTAGTCGTCAAGACTGTGGGTGCCGTTCTCTGCTGAGGTGCGCCACCGGATGTGCCTGGGGGCGCCGGGTACGTGGTGGTCACGTCAGGAACTTCAGTCCCGTTCACGGGAGCAACACTGAACCTGCCAGTTAGAAATCTGAGATATATAGGAAGAAAATACGTATTCTTACCAGTAAGATCTTCCAACAGACAGATTAGTACACTCGCTGTCAATGGTCGGGTTCATGTCTATCGCGTCTTGTTAGAAAAATCCCACTTTGTCTGGTCGCCCTTCCCGGGTCTGACTTACTTCTGAGCTTGTTCACCGTCACCCGAAACCTCAGTGACAACGCCGCGCAGGTGTCCGATTCGGTCACGACATGGAACAGCCCACAGTTGCGAATGGTCTGCGGAGGGGGTCGAGCCGTCGGATCCGGGGTTCTAAATGACTCTCCGTCAGACTTCTTTCTAAGCAACGCGAGTGAAGAGTTCCTACTGACGCCGTCGTGGTAAATACGGTAGACTGAGCCACACCCGTCGTCGTCGGCGTAAACCTGCCTCTGTGAGGACCGAGACAGACCGTGTCGTGTCTCAGCAGCATGCTCGACTTGTGAAGACACTGGTTCCACTCGAGGAACTGGTACATGGCGACGCCCTCGAGCTTCTTCTCCACAAAGTCCTGCACGTTGGTGATCTCGTCGACGACGGCCGTCTCGCAGGTCAGGGGCAGGCAGAGGCGTCTGCCCCTGAGGGAGTCGGCCGTGTAGTACTCTACCGGGTTGAACCGGCGCACGCAGGCCATCGGCAGAGATGCCTTTTGCGCGAATTCCCAGATTGTGTCTTCGTTTGTTGGTGAGATTGTGGCGGTCCCGGGGCAGAGGTCCCAGTCGATGCTTGGGCCGTTGTCGGGGGGCCTTTAGGGTTCAACCGAGGATTAGTCTCAGAGAGAAGCTTCTTTGGATATTGAAAGGGCACAATATGACTTACGGCTCGATACCAGTGAGATTCTTAAACGGAGTGATGATACGGTCTTCTCCGCGAATGTCGCAG
This sequence comes from Colletotrichum lindemuthianum, assembly GCA_001693025.2. NCBI lineage: Eukaryota > Fungi > Ascomycota > Sordariomycetes > Glomerellales > Glomerellaceae > Colletotrichum > Colletotrichum lindemuthianum. The sequence goes on along the minus strand of MASP02000138.1, from coordinate 39,290 downwards.
TTACGAACCATGTTGGCCCAGATCTGTTCAGTCCAAGGGCTATCAAGGCACGCCATTGTGTCAGTCTACTTTGTTTCTGGCTCTGCGACGCTCTCATGATTGTTTGACCTACTCCCACCGCATGTGAGACCATTGATTCTCTTGCCCCATGGCAAAGGTTTTCCTGCAAAGCCTTCCGTCAGCACTACAAACCGTATACGTGTGAACACTCGTGAGTAAACTGACCAGAAGCACCGGTTGCACTGAACCTCGAGGGGGTATTCGTCCCAGCCCAGAGACTTGGAGCTGCCAAGACTGTGCCATTTCACACCCTCAAGAACGCCGCTACGGTCGCGGAAGTAATCCTCGGCTGCGTAGTCGTCTGCCGGGAACATCCACTCCGGGACATCGCCGCTGACGTCCTCGGCGAACTCGTTCTCTGGGAAGCAGTCTCCCGTCTCCTCGTCGATCCAGCACTTGGACGTGTGCTCGGGCCAGGTGACGCTGTTACCGTTGGACTCGGAGATGTCCCAGCTGAAGGACATGAACAATTAACATAATCGCTTGTCAATAATGATGCTGCTTACTCTGTCATTGCCAGCTGGCAGAACCTCCCCTCGGAGCTCTCTCTCAGGCAAAGGAGGTCAGATCGGTGCTCGATAAACTCCCCAAACTCGGCAAGCGAAATGTCGCCAATCTGCAGGTTGAGAACGTCGTCGCCGCATCTCAGAGCCAGCCGCTCGGCGACGTCGGCAATGTCCATCTGGCAGTTCGCTCCGCAAAACGAAGCAAGCTTTTCCGTGGTGATGTCTGGTTCACCGTCTTTGTTAGCAACGAGCGTGACATGTCTTCCCTTCTTTTCCCCTGACGACGGTTCTGAGCAACTTACTCAAGGTATAGTCGGGATACGACAAGCTCTGGACCATGGCAGGACATCTGAGCGGCGTATTCAGAGCCACCGCGCACGCTCGGCTCAGCTCCAACGTCCTGAAAAGCTGGACCTGGTTGCCGCCAAAGAGGTTCACCTGGGCCGTCACAGAACCCCCGAATGCCAGGAGCGCCGACACAAGAAGCTTCGTCTTTGCCGCCATGTTGCCGTGATTTAGTGTTTGTTTCCAACGGAGCGTGAACAGAGAGCGATATGGACGGCGATATGTTGGCACGTATACTCGCGCGTCTTACAAGTACACGTGGTGTTCAATAGAGGCATGAAAAGGGACGGGCTGTGTCGACATCTCGCTCCGGAACCAAAGTTCCCATTCTGCAAAAGTCCCATTTTGAAGGCCATCCTCGAAAGTCTGCCAAGTATCTCGTTTATTGTTATCCTTGAGTCCGCTTATGCCCAGACCCTAGGCCAGGAAGATCCTGCGCGCATCATTTCATCCGCATCGCTAGTTCTCTCCCGATACCCTGCGTGATAGAGAGACATCTTCAAGACATTTACCGCAAATCCTTCTTGCCCCTGACATATGCATACAGCAGTCATGAGACCCCGAGATGGTCCATCTCGAGGTTACAGCGCCAAGGATGGACGGCCTGGAAGAACCGGTTCAGGATCGATGATGCCTCGGGACGACTGGTCCGCCGCCACCTACGCAGCTTGATAAGTATGTAATTGACTTTGCCTCCGAGAACTGCATCTAAGAGTTGAGTTTTTGATCACACGCAGTGAGTGGAACCACTTGGATATCTCTTGTCATACTTTCGTGCGGTTCTCATACTGCCCATGATGAGGTTGTCACTCTCACTGAGTTTACGCGCCCTGGCCGTGATCACCGGCCTGCTGGACCTTTCACGCGCCCAAAACAACAGCTCCGTGCAGTTATCTCGTTTTCGCCAGCAAGACGGCGACTGCTCGGCGACCAAACCGTGTGCGCAGGGCTGCTGCGGCAAGTTTGGCTTCTGCGGTTTTGGTCCGAACTTTTGCGAGGACGGGTGCCAGGGAACATGCGATGCCTTGGCCGAGTGTGGGCGTATGTCCCCATCTCGAGATTCCGGTTCTCAATGACTGCTCCCTGACAACTTGAGGATAGAATATGCCCTTCCAGAGGACGAATTTTGCCCCCTGAACATCTGCTGTAGCGGCGATGGCTTTTGCGGTTTGTGCTTCCAGTGGTTTCATTGGTCTGATGAAGTGACTGACGATATGAAGGAACCACAACTCTGTTCTGTGATGACGGGTGTCAGAATAACTGCGGCTCTCCCAGTCGACCGTGAGCTACAACCCATGACCACCGTCACGTTTACACTCATACTGACTGACATCTGCGTTAGATCCTGCGGCTCAGGTTCCGGGACAAGCAATAAAAAGACAATCGCATATTACGAGAGCTGGGCACTCCGCCGCCCGGGCTGCGAGTGGCGACCCGAAGACATTGACGTGCAGCTGCTCACGCACGTCAACTACGCATTTGCCCTCGTCGGCGCCGACTACCGCATCGCGGCCATGAACGAGTTCGACACGGGCTTGTACTCCAGGACAATCGCCCTCAAGGACCAGAACCCCAGTCTCAAGGTTTCCATCGCCGTCGGCGGCTGGGCTGCCAGCGGGCCTCCGTTTTCCAATATGGCGCGGACTCAGGAGAGACGGGCCGTGTTTATCCAGTCGGTTATCGACCTGATGGATACGTACGGTTTCGACGGTATTGATCTCGATTGGGAGTATCCCGTGGCCCCGGATCGAGACGGAGCGCCTGAGGACAAGGAGAATTATGTCCACCTTGTCCGCGAGCTTCGAAGAGCTTTGCCGGTACATAAGGAGATTACTGTGGCTATTCCTGCCTCCAACTGTGAGTCCACTGCAGGATTACCATTGATTGGACAACGAGTATAGGCTGACAGTAGTAAAGGGTATCTGCGACACTTTGATGTCGAGGCCATGGCAGAGCACATCGACTGGGTAAGCCACAGTGCCTGGTTAAATGGCCTGTACTGACGGTGATGCTGTAGTTCAACATCATGAGCTACGACATCCACGGCACGTGGGACGGCAACAGCGAGTGGTCGCACCCGGTTGTCCAGCCGCACACCAACCTGACTGGTAACATGACCCATCCTAAGATGAGATGTACTTTCCCCACGTGTGACTGACGCGAAGTCGGCATCATGCAGAAATCGACGACGGTTTGGATCTCTTATGGCGCAACAACATCAAGCCAAGCCAGGTCGTGATGGGACTTGGCTTTTACGGACGCTCATTCACCCTCCAGGATCCTAGCTGCACAGAGCCAATGTGTCCATTCTCGGGCGGAGCCGAAGCGGGCTACTGCATGGACACGTCTGGTGTGCTATCCAACGCTGAGATCCGCCGCGTCCTCGATCGCACTGGAGTGGAGCCGATTCTCGACAGAGAGGCCGGCATCAAGTATATAAGCTGGGAGGGCCAGTGGTGAGTAACTCCGGAAACCTGTACACAATCCATCCAGAGTGAGTGGTTGATAGCTCATCAGGGTGTCTTACGACGACGGCGAGACACTGGCCTTGAAGACGCAGTTTGCCAACGACAGATGCCTGGGCGGCAAGATGATCTGGGCGGTAGACCTCGACGAGCCAGGCTCGCCGACACTTCAGGCTCTGGTTTCAGGCGGCTCGGGCTCAGGTTCGGGCGGCGGAAGTGGAGGTTCCGGGGGCCTCCCCGGAGGCCTTCCCGGAGGAATGTTCAAGGAGCTCTCCGTCCGCGCGGCACTCCGTGTGGACCGAGACCTCAAGATGCAGAATGAGGCTGCCGCGGTACGTCCATCACATGGTCCTGGGATTCGAGCAAAGCTGAACTGATGTCGTGGTTGTGTCCAGACCATGATTCTCACGGATTGTGGCGAGTCATGTCCCACGGGGTGGCATGCCATCACCGGAGCATCTGGAGTGGTAAGTCCTGAACTCACATTTCCCTATCCCCCCCTTCTCACTTCCTCAAGTACCGGAGGCTGACAGATGCATGTAGTGGGCCGGATCGGGAAAAGACGTCGAAGAATGTATGCTCAACCGGGGCTCGAGGGTGATGGAATCCCACAACGTGGGTCGTGGCAAGCGGTCTCTCTGCGTGCCGGATAACATCGAGGTGGAAGGTTGCACCTGGGTTGGGAGGCCACTCTTCTGCAGTCCTCCCACCATTTTCGACGCCCTGCTTATTCGCGGAGTGCCAGCGTCGGGAGGTTGTCCAAAGGGTTCAGTCCATCTCGCCAACAACAACATGCCACCAAGCGAAGGTGACGAGAGCAACCCAAAGGAGTGCTTCCCCGGCACGTACGCCGCGTTTGTAAGTGTCGACGGCCTACCAAACAGTCAACGAAGGCCATGTGCTAACGATTTGGCTTTTCGCAATGTTTTTAGTGTTGCAAAAAAGTCGAGAGCAAGCTCAGCAAAAGATGGTGCGATGAGATGGACTTTGGGGGCTTGTTAGTCGGAGGAGGCCTCGCCGGTGTGCTGCGGATCCGAGGTATCGGCGACAAAATCCGCCGGAGATCGTCCAACCTTGGATCCGAGATGGACTTGGACCCCGTGCTGCCGGGAATGTTCGACGGGTACGACGGCTGCAACGGCCAGCGTTACGGCGACATGGAAGACCTTGAGATGATGGGATACCACCCTTACAACCTCCCCCAAGGAAGCGACTTTGTCTGGCCCGGATTGGACGACGACGACGACGAGTCTGGGGACTGCACCACCACCGTCACCAGTTCGACTACAGAAACCATGTCGATGACCGTGACAAAAGAGTGCAACGTCGTGGCGTGGCCGCAGGCCTGCCACAACTACGTCTCCATCGCGAAGCACTGGTTCGCGAGTGGCCACAACCCAGCCGCGCAGAGCGATCACCTGCTGTGCCCCTGGGAGTACTTACCAGGAGCGACTGCGAGGAGAAGCGTGCCGCAGACGTGGAACAACGAGCACTCGAGCTGGAGACAGTGGCTCGCCAAGCCTGGCGGCACAACGTGCGAGCGAGACGAGTATCCCTTCATCAGGTTCATCGGCGCACCGAACCCTCCCGTCCAGTACCTCAGAGTGTGGGTATCCCCCTTTTCATAAAAGCTTTCAGGAGACATCTGACGGTTCAACAGGTTACCCAAGAGCGAGAACGGCCCCGCCGGTAACCACCTTGTCAACCGCGTCTGTCCCATAACCATGGAGTCTGAAACCGAGGTCGAGACGATAACTGGCGGCAGTCGCACGTGCTACGTGAGCTCCAAGACTACCAAGACTCAAGTCGTCCTCAGCATAGGATACAACCCCTGGGATGCCGCTTGGGAGAACACGGCCATCTGGGATGACCACCTGGCTCGGAACCCGTGTCTTCCCAGCATCAACTTCAACGACCCCGGCTTCGCCCTCTTGACCGGCGACCCATGGTACCGCACCGGTGCCGGTGTGGGTATCGATTCGGCCAGATACCGCCAGCCCCCTCCTGTTGCCGTGACTCAGGGCCACATCCTTCCGCGCCGGAAACTCGAAGACGGTGATATATACTTCTCCGACGACGACGGCTTCGGCATCGTCGACGAGCGCAATCGGTCGCGGCGCGCGACGCCCGAAGAGTTGCGGAAACATTTGGGAATCCTGCCCTGCCGCTCGCCTGACTGCATCGAAGAGAAGGCCGCGTTGGGGCTTGATGTGAACGGAAATCCCATGCCGATCTCGCTTGAGGCCACGGTGACGGCAGTCGATCCTATGGAAAAGGAGACTGGAAATGCTGAGGGCAGTCTCCCGGCCATGACCGGTGGGAGCTTCCTGGAGAGCTTCCCAACGCCGACGACGACGGCGCCAGCCACCTTGGCGCCATAAGGCTGGGTGGTTCGTCAAGCAGATGATGTAAACAGATTGTATGTGATAGGACCGATATGCTGGTAGCCGGCAAGACGGACAGTCGCTGAAGTTGTGATGTCATAAGACATGAAGCTCGCTGCTATGTGAAGAAGGCCCCGTGATGCGTGCAACTATGACAGATCCGGCCCAACAAAGGGAACGAGGTCTGGGTTCTCGCTCCACTGAGAAAGTATCTCTTTCCTGTCGCTGCCAAACTTGTGTGGATCGAATGACTTCTCATAGCGTTCCTCGACTTGGCGTGCAGCATCGTACATCTGCTCAGAGTCTCGAGCCCAGTCCTGCTCGCGAAAGTCGGCCGGCCAGCCATACCGCCGTAGGGCCTTACCAATCACCTGTCCCAGAATGTCCTATCGGGGTGTGCGCATGTTAAAGCTTGTGTGTCCATATGGAGGTGGGAAAGATTGAACAGATGTGTAGAGCTTACGGACGAGGTGCTCCAGTACTCGCCTTGACTGGAGGCTGGGACTAGTTCGAGGTCCAGGACGTCTTGAACCCACCTCCTCAGGACGGTTGGTGCGTGGTACATGGGCCAGTTCCTGTAGTGATCCGGGTCGTCGGGCTTTTCGACCGGGTACTGCTGGGGAAGGCCACCCTTCACTCCTCTCGCGGGGGCTTCCAAGGTTCCGGAGATGAACCTGAAGGCGTCTGGAGTGTTTGGAGTGGTAAGCGCAAGTGCTCAGGGGCTTGTTATCAGACGCCCGGATACTTCGAGCCAGAAAGCGCGGGAGGGGGGAAGGGTGAAAGGTAGATCGACAAGCATACTGTATTCCAAATCCAGGATCCAGGCAAGACCATCGCTCTCATCGGGTCGAGCCAAGGCGATGTCTTGTGGCAGCAAGTAGCTGGCGTCATTCAAGCTGTCAGGCTGGGCCGAGTACTGCGCCATCTCGTGCGGATCGCGACAGCTTTGGACGTCGTCGTCTTCCAGGTAGTTCATGGCGTCAGCTTCGTGGTAGATGCGCAAGCGTCGGTAGGATGTAATGCGGGGATAAGGCAGCCGCTCGACTAGCGAGACAGCCTCTGGGCTCATCCCCAATCCATTCTGCAGATGTTGTCTGTTGATACTGGCGTGCCGCCCTGTATCTGCTGTTGGAAAGATAATATCCTCAGGTTTCCAAAAGTTGAGCCTTAGCAGCACGGCGTACATGTCGCACCAAAGAGAGACGAACTCGTCCTCTTGAAAGGCTTCCGGCGAGCCTGGGGCAGGCTGCGTCCAGACCAGTGGCGCCATTTGCGTGAGCAGTGTCATTGCGGGGTAGTTCAGTTGTGATGTGTTGGTAAGACGTTGAGCTTACGTAGTATGCAGGTTGTTGCCGAACCCTAGGAAGGCAGGTATAAGCATGGGTTCAGAAACGGACGTAGAGTGAAAACAGCTGACGGTTTAAAGTTTACAGCCACTGCCGATAGGTATGTAGGTAGCAAGACGGAACGGAGTTTGCTACTCCGCCGGCCGGTGCCCGCCCGGAGTATTTTGTGGGTCTCCTTCCGTTTGTAGCGCCTTATTTAGTCATCACGAGCTCACCCAATGGCTTCTCCGTTTGCCTGCAAACTAATACCTAAGTAGGAGAGAGGCAGCGTGGGCGTCTTGAAAATTGCCTTGCCGTGTTTGTAAAGGGTATCAAACTATTAATTATGTTATTGCATCCAATGTTCAATGAAGCCTTTGCGCTGTTTGAAATCCACATACCAAGCATGCAAATTGTTTATGGCTGAAATCGTGGATGCCCATCTCGCCTGGGATCACGGCCCATCGTCGTCTCCATCGCCACAATCAGTCCATGGCCCGTCGTCTGTTATTACCCTTATGGCTGCTCTGGAAGGCTATTTCTTCGTGACTGGTTGCATTTCTGTTTGCTGTTTAGTCTCTCTCATCATCGTGGTCGTCGCAGTAATCGCAGCCACGTTGCCAAAAGCCAAACTTACGCAGATGGCGTGGATTACATGCATCGGCTTTATTGAGGAACCCCATAATATCGGCGCTTCTAGAAGATCAAGCCCGAGCATCAGGTGCCATCCGGCGAGATGCCATTGACGTTGAAAGTGCAACACCAAAAAAAAACTCTGCGCTGACCGCATCTCAACCCCCCCCCCCAACATAAGCCTCATCAGCCTCCCTTCGCCTTACGAAACATGTCGGCTGTCTGTGTGCATGTCGCTCTCTCGCTTTCGGACTAGCACTCGCACCCTTGAGCCACGAAGAATCAACTAATTAGCAGCAGATGACACAAATCATCCGCTTCGCTATGACGCTGTCCAGATCTAACAACCGCCAAACCGCCGCCACAGCCAACAGCACATGCGCGGTTTACCACTTTAGGAAACCCCCTCGACACGCCATTGCCATCGCCGTCGCCATGCTGTAATTACCCGAAGACCCCTCACGGCCCACCGCTGAAGCCATCCCCGACCTCGCCGATCACCGCCTTCCGTGCCCGTCAACCGCCGCACTAAAAGCCCCCATGCCACCAGCTTTTTCCTGCACATCGTTGGCTCCTCACCGACGGGCACTAGTCTGAGGATCACGCCATCTCGGGGGCCCAGAATCTCCTCGTGGCCCATGCCTAACTTTCCAGCCATGCATCCTACCAAACACACGTCCGTCCAGCAGTGTCGATGACACCAGACAAGCAGCCAAAACGAACCCCCAAACAAAGCCTTGCCTGGCCTTGCCTTGCTTATCTTTCCAACCATCTCCCAAACTCCCCCCGTCATCACCCACCGCCCACTGCTTAGATCCTCCCCACCCCGCAATTTACCATCGACACCAGCCAAACGGGCGTTTTTACATTTAGGAAGCCGTGAATGAAGAAATGAGTGGTCGTGAAGAAATGAGTGGTCGTGATGATGATGGCGGCAGCCGTGGTGGTGGCCATCATCTTACCCCTCCACCACTCTCTCACTCCCACATTCTCCATCCCCGCCCGCACGCCATCCAAGACATCAGCTTTCACGAGCACCTCGCAAACCGACCGAGAATGTCCCACGTCCACTCCCACAGACATGCAGACCACAGACATGCAGATCTCATCTCCGGCTTCATATTGCAAGTCACCCAGGCACGCCGTGGTTCGCCTACCGACTGGAATTGAGACATTCGTTATCCGAAAGAGGGAAGATAACTTTCATGCCAAGAGGCTGTGGTGCGTACAAGGTTATCAGAAACACCGCATACAGTGATCGACGTGGAATATAAGAGGAACTTGCGGGGTGCATGGCGCACCACGCACCACGCACCACGCACCACGCGAGCTCACTCCGGTGCCACTGCGTCCTGTCCTGTCACATACTGCGGTAAATTTGCCCTGTCTGGCTTTCACATGTCAAAAACCACAGCGCAGCTGGTGGGAAAAAAAAGTTGGTCGAGCTACCAATCCCAAAAGCCTGGGTGTAGAGCCCCAACCCTTGCTGGATTGCGTGTCAGTCCCAAGGGAGCAGACCACAAAAAAAAGTTGAGATGGCAGATCTGCCCAACAGATCCAAAAGGGAGTGCAAGTAGCATACTCTTCCATCAATCACGCCGCCAGCTGCCATCATGAGCCTTTTGAAAGTGTTTTTAGATTGAACAAAAAAGGAAAATAATAGTGTGAAGGGTATCTGACTAACTGGTCTGGGTAAATCTGTCAAGTGCGTAAATCATGGGGTTTCCTCCTCAGACGGCCCACATCGCGAACGGTTGTATCCCGCCATTATGGCCGCCGTTCCAGGATTCCCCGCTTTCCAGCGTGATGGGAACCACGTGGTGTTGTATCCTGTCTTCCTCCTATATATCGGTATGATGTAAACAACGGGTCGGCTCCCTCGAATCGCCCCCGAAAAAAAAAATTGTGATGTGGCCCTGCAGTCGTCGATGGCTGCAACCTCGACTGCGCTCAAGTCAGTTGAGATCTAAGCTCGTCGTTGCCCTTGAGCATGGCCTCCAACCACTCAGCTGCCATGGTTAGCATGGTGCTTTTGCTGAAGCCGCCTCCTCTCAACCCTGGCACCAGGTCGCAAAGGTCGTCGAAGCCCTCCTTGATCAGCGTCCGTCTCTTTTGCTCGCTTCTAATGTGGTTTTCTCGTTTTTGGGCGTCCGTCAGGTTCTCACGAGGCGGCTTGGGCCCCCCCGTGCCTGACTTGCGTCTCCGGCCAGCGGCACCGTTTTCTGTTGGCGGCGTACCAGCAGCCGGCTCCGTCTTCGTCTTGCGTTTCCTCGCCGCTTTCGTCGACGGACCGCTGTCCTCATCCTCGTCCTCGACCTCGTCCTTGGTGTTTCTGCTTTTCCTTCTCTTGCGAGGCGGTGCGTCTGCATCTTCCTCCTTCTTCAAGACCTCTGACGACTTCCTGCTGTGCCCCTTTACCTCGCCACTCGGGCTCGTGGGGCGGGTTGTGTCGGTGCTTTGACTTTGCTGCAAACAGCCCATGTACATCAGCTGTCCGTTGGACAGGGCCTCGTACGATTCCTTCGGGTCGGGAACAAAGCCATCCGCAGACCGGTTGAACCTCGCATCGCTCCCCCACTGGATATCGTTCGGGACGTGGCTCGTTCGCTGGGCGGTGGCCCTTTCGCCAGGCGCGGCACTGAAAAACATGTCGGCAAGAGTAGCATCGTCGCTTTCGACAAAACTGGCTTGGACGGCACTGCCTCGCTCGGCCCGCTTGAATTCCTCGAGGGGTTGATGTCTGAGATGGCCCACCGGAGGACCGCGGCTTTGTGAGATTTCCCGGTTGTTGTTGTTGTTGTTGAACAAGGCTCCCGAACTAGCAGCACTCGATCTCGAGGAGCCATTTTGCAAAAGTGTGGCCGCTGCCACTACATCAGCGGAAGGTTGCTGCTGCTGCTGCTGCTGATCTAGAATCTGATGTGACTGCGGCTGTTGCTGTTGCTGTGAGAGCTGCTGTTGCTGTTGGGGAGGCGGAGGAGGAAGCATGAAGCCTGATGATCCCAGGGACAGTACATCAGTGTACTCTGTGTGTGATACGCCATGGCTGCCGTGGCCGGGGGACAAAAGGGACGCGGCCGGTGACTGCCCGTACGAGGTTGTGGATCCCACGAACACGGGCGGAAATGGTAAGCTGGACGGCCACAAGTCGGCAAAGCCGAGGCCGGGGCCGAACCCTTCACCGTAGGACGGCATATACGTATCATCATTGCCACTAACAAAATCAAAGAAATTCAAGAGAGATTTTGTTTCATTTTCGTCGAGGAGGTTTTGACCAGGACTGGCAGGCTCCGGGGGGTCGAGGAACAAGTCTGAACTAGGATCAACGGCATCTGCGTAGGCACAGTCGTTAGCACTTGTCAAACAAGAAAACGCGTCGCACGAAGCAAGGAGACTGACAGCCGAAGGGCAAAGTGGGGTCTGGCGGCTGCGTCGAACCCATTCTGGGATGTCGTCGTATGGCGAGCATGAGTGCGTCTTGTAACAGGTGGGCGGTAGTGTGCGACAAGATGGCCTGCCGTATCCAGGACTGGTCGACAGATGTGCTCAATGCTCGGGGGGGATGAATGCGCTTGACTCTACGGCGGATGTGCGCATTCCTCTAGGAGAGACGGATATACTAGAGAAGCATGGCAAGGCAGACGTGTAGTCGTTACTGTCGGGAGCGCGGCGCGTGTGTTGTCGGAAGGTCGTCTGGCTGGAGGATGATGTGCGGTGAATTACGGGTTGAAGATGGTCTGTCCTGTCCTTGTGATTTGGCGTGGTGGCGGTTCGGCTTGAGAACGGTTACCGTAGTGGCGGAATACGATAGAAGACTTGAGAGGCTGGTGGGTGTGTTTGCCGTCTTTAGAGGTGCGCCGTGGCACAGCGAAAGAACAGACCAAAGTCGAGCTGGGCGACTCACACTACGTCGTGTATCTGTAGAGACGAGGGTGGGGTGGTCGTTACGCTTAGGCGCCGCACCGGGTGTCTGTTCTGGACTTCTAGTCTGCTCTTGGGCGGAGGAGGCGCCTACGAGGCTGGCCCTGATTGCCGCTGGTTTGAAGAGCGGGGGAGTGAGGGGGTTGAAGAGGTTGGATGGAGGGCGAGACGTAGGCCGTATGGTATCCGGAAGTGTACGGCAGTACGGAGTACACAACAGGAGTCAGGAAAGGTGAAGGTAAGGTGAGGTAGAAGAGTGCCGGTAAGGTCAGCTAGAGGCAGTGCGGAAGGAGTCCTTGCTCCAGGTGCGTGCTACACCTCTATTGAGCTCAAGGGCGAGTATCTCTCCAAGGTCTACCCTGTTCAAGGGGCGTTAATGCGGCCCATGTGTGTGTGTGTGTGTTGCAGGGCTTAGAGCAGAAGACCCTTGGAGGAAGGTGTGTCGACGAGGGCCGCGGTCGACACTTTGGCCAAGCCCGGGCAGCAATACGCGTGGGTATGGCAGGGAAGGCGAACGAAGGCTGCGTGGTCCAGGCCGAGAGTGCGACGGGCCAAGGAGCTGACGAAGGTGTGGTGTAGTGTGGAAAGATCGGATGCGAGCCCGAGGATCACTTGAGGCAATACATTCTCTGACGAAGGTACGTGGGCGCGCTGATGTTGGTGCGGAGGCGCGAAGGTGAATCTGAATTTGAAGCTGGTGCCGGTGCTGTGCCTTGCTGGTGCTGGAGCTGACACGAATTGACGATGGTCATCCGGCAGGGGGCTGTAGGTACTTGTAGAAGCACCCAATCGTTTAGCCTCGACAGCAATGGCGGCGATGGGTGTAGCTGGCGTGGAATACTACTTGGAGGACGAGGTAGCAGGTCTTGATCAGATGTTGGGTGAGATGGGGTGACGGCCGCGATGAGGGTCACGGGCCGGAGAGAGAATCCAGTGTGGCCTCCAAGGGACCCCGTGATTTTCAGCAACGCAAAAATGACGAGCCAAAAAGCAGGCGTCGAGTCGACGGAAAGAAGGAGAGACGTGAGAGTCTGGGGCACCATTATTACCAAACAGCAAAATGGAGAGCGACCCCTGTAGATTTTTGTATGGTGGACCAGAGAGGGGGGGGTGGTTGAATGCTCAAGGGTTGCGAGATGGAATAGGACAAGCGTGGGGTTCGGTCGAGTCGGCGAGACTGGGTTACATTCATCCTATGAGATTCGAACTGAGGCAAGAAGCCCAGAGCTGTCTCTGTCGCTCTTGCTGTCTGCATTCTCTGGCGGATATGAAGGGGGGAACAGATGGGAAAGGGCTGCAAGTTTGCGACAGCGAGGGCCGCGGTGTGCAGGAGGGCTCAAGGCTCAAGGCTCAAGGCTCAGGGAGAGGAGGCCCGTTGGGGGAGGGAGGAGTACTGCGGAGGGGCGTTGTGCGTAGGGGCACTTAGGTATGGGCGTGCAGAAGCTCACCTGCATCGCGTGGTGCGGTGCAAGTCTCCCTTCACAGTAAGAGCGTGCTGCAGCCAGCCAGAGTGAATGCTGAGGTTCTGCCGCTCGCTGCCACTGTCCACTGTACGGCGGGTATTACCTACTGTTATGGCACCAACCTATCTTAGGTACCTAGGTAGGTAAGATAGGTAGGTATGTACACTGGTTGACTAGGCAGGTACCTAGGTACGAGTTGCAGGCTGCTGGCGGTGCCTTCTTTTCCCAACGTCCGCTAAAGTGTAGACAGAGCCCACCTCAGCGTGTTGCCCGATTGGACAAGACGGAATCGGGTGCTCGGAGCCCGCGGATATGACACAGACGGGGTAGCCCGATACCCACCCCACCATGCGATACGAGTCTTCTTATGCTTCTACGGTGGGCAATTCAACAACCGAGAAGGTGTACATTATTCACCCAACGAAGCATCACATGCCGACTCTGCCTCCCTCTCCCCAAGTTGCTCACCCCAGGAATTCACCTGATACCATGCCGTTCTGGGTTGGCACCAGATGTACGGCACCTGCACCTGCACCTGCACCTGCACCTGCAACTAATTACACCACGCCTCCCAAGCTTTCCCCATCCATCCCTTGCGGTAGGTACTCCACTGCCTAACTACCTACCTACCTAGCTTCAACAACAACTACACTACTCCGTACGCCTGCGACGTAATTGTGTTTACTGCCTCTTCTTTGCCCCCCCTTGCTCTGTTCTTCGAGCTGTCTTTCGGCCAGACTCGTTGCTTTCCATCTGCCCATCACTCCGCTTTTTCCGTCTTCTTCGCCAGCTTGGCGCCCCAACATACTGGACATGGCAGACTCCACTGTTCTTCAGTCCCTCGGACACGATCAATAGCCGGCGGGTTCGACCAAGGGAGCTCACAGACGCTGGACGCCCAGCCTACAACAGATAAGCGTACTATGTAGTATAGGCGCCTGCTTAGTAGAAACAATTCTACAAAGAAACAAACACCGCCTCAGCCGATACGAAACGGCAGGTCGTGCCAGCCTCAGCCCATCTACTCCGTACCACTCGTTCGATACTATTCCAAACTTCCGGACCGTGCTGTCAGTCCCTCGCCCGCGTTCCTCCTGTACTACTGCGTAACCACGCTTCCGCAGCTTCGTCTACGCGGTACTTGTACACCTCGAGCAAGGCCTTCCCTGCTCAATACCCTCTGGCATCTGCCGAGCCAACACCAAACATTTCCCCCTTCAGATCCTCACCTCAGCCAGACAGCCACTACGCTGCAAACTCCCGTGAAGTCTACTACCCCGTGCTTCACCACAAGACGCTGTGCAGGTAGCTCCCAGTATATGCGCAAGCCCTTCGCACTCGCATGGGTTGCTGCGTCTAGCCATTTTTATTTTTCTCATTTTTTTTACGACTTCAGATTCTTTGCCGCGCCCTTCCTGGCAGTCGGCGTGAGTGTCAACGTGACAGACCAGCTGATCGAGACGCCATCTCCTACACTACCGACCAATCGCAGATGGCCCTTGTCAGGCTGTGGCTTTTCGTCAAAGCCTCGGTCGACTTTCCCAATTTCGACAATCTCGAATGCGCCGACACGTCCAATCGACACATTACCTTCGGCTACTTTCCCACCCTTGCACTCTCCCTCGTCCCGGTCTCCTCACAACTTGCACCCTTTGTTGCTGCCAACTCGTTACTCGGTCACATCGCGGGACGCAGCGCTGGCCTATTACCCCACAAATTCTTATTTGACTCCCATTGTGCTCACCATCAACCTTCCTCACCTTGTTAGCGGGCAGTATTGCTGCCGTGCCCTCGGCTAGGCGTCGGAAGGGTCATCGGGCGGAGGAGCGGTCCTCACGAGACCTGCAAAGCCGTGGAGGAACGTCGCTGTGCATTGGTCAGAACTTGTAGCGCCATACCCTGGTAAGAAGCGCTCACTATCCGTACCTTGGTTCGCGATGCACCTAAGCCTATGCCCAGACCCGCGTTCTGCAGTGTCACATCGACACATGTACATCCGAGGCATCTGGCAATCCTCAAGTGAGGAGGGAACGGGAAGCCTCGGGCGATGCCGATATGCACTCATGGTCATTCAAAGCGACATGAAGCCTGCCATGTCCGACATGAATCAATCACACTGGACCTCTCCCATCAGGAGCGACCTCCGGTGCGCCGAGTCTTGTCTCCGTACCTGACGTAAAATTTCGTCCTCGTCCTTCTGCACCTGACCTTGGTTCAAGCGTAGTAGCATCACGCATCACACATCACACTTTTGCTAGCCTCTCCCGCACAAGGTAGCACCCCGTGCCTTCAGCCACATCTTTCTCCTCAAAACCTATCCCGCCAAAGTCTCGTCCCACCACTCCCCTCTCTACCAAGTAGCAAGTAGGCCAACGTCACTCTTCATACCGTTGCATCAACGTGTGCCGGACGCACAGACACACGTCTAGGTCGATGCGGGTTGCTGATCTCTGGCTTAGGAACGGTTCCCAGCTCACTTCCCGGCAGTGACACGGAAGCCTCGCGGCTCCTGTCACCCCTCTGCCCTCCGCCATGGGACCTCGGAGTCAGATGCAAACACGTCGCAATGACCTGCTCGACTTCCGGGGAGTGCCACCGGTATTTCGGCCCCTGTTGCGCGCCTACCTGCTGGGTTATGCTTCCGCCGTTGCGCCGAGGGTGTTGACCCTGTTGATGCAATACATCACCAAGAGGCGTCGGAAAAACTCTACAGACCAACAGCAATGCGCGGGTTTTGTGGCGTCACTGAGGCGCATCGTTCTTGCAGGCCTAGACCCGCAACGGTTTCCAACATTCTGTGCCGTGATAGTTGGGGGTAGTACACTTCTCGAGGTTAGTACCTTCATACACACGTTGACTTGGTTGTGGCTGTATACCCAAACGCCTGTATCACGATGCCCTCAGCAAGGCTAGGCGCCTCACTCGAGCAGCGAACCAGCGAAGCAGGGAAGCAGCGTTTGGGACATGCGCGCGCATAAACGCTATCTCGATCGTCAGCCTTATCCTGATCAGATGATCGCCCCGATAGTCTCCCGAGTTTTCTTACTTGTTGCGCTTGAGTTGGTCGGTTGGGAACTTCTGGTATTGCGCGTAGTCAAACTGCTCGCACTCTGCAAACTCTGCAAACTCTGCAACCTTGTTGAAACCACGTTGCTTCAAGCCCTGCTAATGATCATGGACAGGAGCCTTTCCGGCAACTCTTCCGACGAACAGCCAAAAGTCTCAGTGAGGCAACGCGCGTCAGGTGGGTGGTTTCGCCGATTCACACTCGTCGACCTCACTGTCAACCGAGGCGTCGGTCCTGACTGTCATCTAATTGCTGCACAGGCTCGCAAGATGCAGTGCCACATTCATTGCCGCTTGGCTTAGCTTGCAGCTCTTGCAGTCAAAACAGAGTTCCGGCTTCACGGAATCAGCCCCAGTCAAGTCGGATAGCCCTCCCGGCGTAGAGCACAAGGAAGTCAGATACGCCGGACGGACGCTTGACCTTACCCTCTTCACCGTAACCCGAGCGCTGGACGTTTTAGTTGGAGAAGTCTGGGCCCGCCGGCGTGTGCGCCGCGAAGTTCAAGGGAAATGGACCAGAGTACGATGTCCACGTCCTTCTTTTGATACCTAGCTTCCACTTACACCTCCTAGGTCGAGTCCCTCATCGGCAGGTTTACTGACCCGTGCCTGTTCGTCTCATCGTGTGCTCTGATCATGTGGGCGTGGTTCTACAACCCCTCGAGGCTCCCCATTGCCTACAACAAATGGATCAGCTCCGCAGCCAACGTCGACATGCGGCTGATCGAAGCACTTCAGAGGCTTCGCCGCGGGGAACTCAAGTACGGCGTCGACACCGGCCACGCAGAGCTGCTGCAGGGCATGTGCAAGAAGTACAACTGGCCCATGGAATGGGGCGACCCGGCCAAGTCGATCCCCATCCCCTGCGAAATGGTCCACATGGGCTGCGGTCCGTCGTGCGAAGCCCACGCGCTGAACCGCTTCTGCCGGTCCTGGAAGTGGTCCATGGCCATGTACCTCCCGCTGAGCGTGGCGCTCCTCGTACGGGGGCCCATCAGCCGCAAGAGCTTCGTACGGGCTCTGCTCTCTGCCTCTCGGTCCTCGGCCTTCCTCGGGACGTACATTACGCTGTTTTACTACGGCGTCTGCCTCGCGCGAACCAGGCTCGGCCCGCACGTCATCGGCAAGCACAAGGCCGCCAGGCAGATGATTGACGGCGGTTTCTGCGTGGGAACGGGGTGCTTCCTCTGCGGCTGGAGTGTGCTCGTCGAAACCCGGAGTCGCCAGAAGGACATGGCGCTTTTCGTGGCGCCGAGGGCCATGGCCACGCTGTTGCCGCGGAGGTATGGCATGGACAAGCAGTGGAGGGAGACGCTTGTCTTTGCGGCCAGCACGGCCGTCGTCTTTACTTGCGTTCTCGAGAACCCGAAGCGTGTACGAGGCGTTCTTGGGGGCATTCTCGGCTTGGTTATGCGAAACTAGAGGTTTAGAGCTCGGCACGCTGGAATGCTGGGCATAATACCAGTAGAGGGATCTCTAATTATAGAAAACGAGGTGGTGTGTTGTGGGTCGCTTGTGTATCATAGAATGAGTGAATTCAATTCGACTTTGGAGATTCTCCAGTTTCATCAAAACGCTTTTGAGTTCTCCGCGAAAAGGGAATCGCGATTCTGTTCACAACACTATCTGATGTTTACCGCAATGGCCTACACAGGTATGATGCGGCCGTACCGACACGACTTGCAGCCGCGGATTAGCCTGGTACATGTTTGGTGACATCTTCACGTCATGGAATCTCCTCCGCTGTCGATTGATGATTCTGTGCGTATGGAGGGAGTAGGTTCCAATGCCTTTGACTGTCATGACGACGACGTATCTCCTGTGGTTATGAATCCAACTAGCCGTGACCATACTCGTACAAAGCGGCTCCACGTCTCAAATCCGTGAAAGTTCGACAACCGGAGCGTCAGTCTGTGAATTCCTTGTTCGTGGGGTGACAACAGAGCATGGGGCGCGGGACCGATGGCTCACTAGGTTGGAGACTTCCTTCATCTGCAGTGCCCATTTTCACTCGCGTATTAGCCCGCCTGTATTACGCAGATGATGAAGATGGCAGACGACAGATATTCAAGCGCATAGCGCTAAACTTGTGTTCGAGGGTCCTTTCGATGGAGGGGCTCATGCTCGACCTGCTCACCAACTTAGCGGTGCGGAATAAGGCATCAAACGACACGTTGACAGAACATCTCGAGATATCGGTACTGTGAGCCTTTTATAAGGCACGTGAGAGTAAACATTCGTATGCTCGCCGTTGCTTCCGGAACTAGCGGGAAGGAAATGTAAATGCTGAGGTGAGAGCTTCCTTCTCGGTTTGTGAGAATTTGTGACGACGGCCGATGTTTCCTCAGCTGTTACACCTGATGCATACCTTATGTGGTTGAGCTCGAGTCGATTGTGGCAGCAGCCTCATCACGGCGACAGCACTCGTTTGAGAAATACACTATTTCGAAAGACAATCAAAATTGCATTATTTCCCGGGTTTCTTGTTTCAGATGGCAAGCAATTGCAGCTAAACTCTCGTCAGTGTTAAACCTCGAAAACTCAACAACTCAGAGAATGGAAAGTGATGCAGCTATTCCAAGCTGTCTTTACGTGAGGACAACCGGCGAGAGGGGTATCTCGTAGCCTTCAGACCACCCTGGACAACTTTTACTGCTAAACTTCGGATCGGATGGGGCTACAGCCTTTATCAAGACGCATACGAGACTCGAAGTTCGCACACAAAGAACCCAAGACAATAGCTGAGCTGAGTCTCTAGCCTACTTCAACTCGTGCTCGGACGGGTGACTCTATAGCCTTGCTCCCACGTGTCATCTCCATTTAGAGACTTTTCAAACTCTCCTCGTCATCTTCTGACAAGGATGGAATACGCTGCGAGTGACCAAAGATGACAGGGTTATGAAGGGAAGCAGTTGAAACCAGAAAGTAGTTAAGGCTGGTACTTCATCGCGAATCTCCGGGATGAACGCGGGCCAGAACCTCTGGAGCATCTCATGCACACATTCGAAGTGGGTTCGCATTGTCCGATGGAGAGTGGAATACCGCAGAGAGTTTGTCTTTATATATGCCCGAGATGAGATACTTGATGAACGAAGTTTCTCGAATCGATCCACGCAGAGCTGAACGAGTGTGGAGAGACATGATCACCGAATATCATGGTCGATATATCGGTTATCGCAAGAATTCTTCCACCTACCTCTAACTTATCATAATCATGCAATTATTCGCAATATCCTTCCTTTGAAGGTTCCCTCCTACAAGGGGTAATATGCTGGTTTTTCGTATGGCTTAAATTATTCATCAATTCGCTCACTAAGCCATTTCGTCAATTCGTTTTCTTTTGTCACTTTGCGCCCGCATTCGTCTTCTTGCCGAAAGAAGGATTAAATAAATGAATTGTTTGCTCGGAGGAGGATAACGGAGGTACCTTTTTCCCTTTAATGGGGTTTTTAATGGCGTCATAAAAAAAAAACATTACAATCATTATGAGAGGGGGGCATGTGGCGGTGCTGAGCCACCGGGGCCAATATAGAAAGATTTCAAGTCTTGCGAATTCATTATTTGTCGCGGAGTTTTGTTGATGCGGCGCTTTCTACTTCTTCTGTCGCATGTTAAAAATGGATCGAAACTCCAGGACCGTCGTGACGCGATACAACGAGCTGGCAAGGTTGTAGGCGTCTGGATATAAGGCTGCCTCTTTTCCGGCTCTTTTCTGGCATTCGCCCTCAAGTGTCATATCCTCAGTATGCGAGAAGAATACTTGCCCGTGGACGAGGGACGGCAGATCTGAACCAAAATCTACAGGTGAAAACTGTGGCTCCTTCAAATATGTCTGCGGCACCAGCCAACGCGCCAGCCACTCCATGTGCATCAAGGCGATTATGGCGAATGGCATGGCCAGCCACCACGGGTCGCGTAACCCATCTTGTATCTTCAGGGCCACCAAGGTAGCCAGTAGCTTAGGCCAGACATGCCAGTTTCAACATGACGACCCTTACAGCCATGAGCCAGTAAATAGGTAGCTTGGCCCGTTGTGCTCAGCTCACCGTAACCCGAAAGTTCCGAGACTGAGGGAGTATCTCAGATCGAGCTGCCTGATCACAGACGATCCTTTTCATTCAGAGTTCTATATATATATATATATATATATATATATCAGTTTTTTAATCATTACTGCAGGTTTTCTAGGTAATGGTTGCGACTTTGGTGACGCAGCAGAGCTTCAGCCAGATGATGTCCTGTCCTCTGTACCGGCCTTGGAATTGTGGTGAACAAGTGACGGTGAGACCGGGGTGGCAGGAGAATCAATCTTCCAGTAGATCACTCCGAGTTTGCACAGGAATACTGACAAGGAAATGAAGAGCGATAGAGCCTGGGGACGGACGTCGACTTGGACAGGCTGCGAATCAAACAATGCGGTTGTACGGGTTCAACAAATTCACCTCGGGAAAGATCAAGACGGACGTGAAAGGTCAAGACAGATGCCAAAGATGTCCAAGCTGAGAGAGATAAGCTTTGGGCTACCAAATCCCCTAGATCTTCTTACTTATGTGCGGCGAAGGAGACCCGACGCTTCTGCCCCACTCCGTTCGGACGGAGCCCCGAAAGTGCTCCGGTGTGTGGGTCCGGAGACCGGGGATAAGGTGCTGTGGCCGTCTACCTGCCGGAAGGATTCCGGAGGGTAGCTACCCATACCCCACCAGTCGTTTATCTCAACCCGATCCTTCGACTTGGCCTCCCCCTTCAATTCCGACCTGCCTTTCCACGAAGTACCGACTCACGTCAGTCACCGCCGCCAACGATCCCTCTGTCTGTTGGAGGGGCTTTCCAAGCTGCAGCGCAGCTGTTTGCTCAGGGGTCTTGGTTTGCCTCCCAGATCGCTCCTACTATCGAAAAGGCAACACCGCCAAAGCTCCTTTCCACAAGTCAAGACAGCTATTGCCAACATGTCGTTATGTTTAATCCCTGTATTCTTCATCCCTGCCTTCGCAGCGAATGACTTACCCTCCTAGCTTGCTAGCGTCTCATGGCTTCGACTGCAACATCAAAACCCAGGCTTGTCTACTTGATAGCCGAAACATCCGGTGCACGGAAATACAAAACTCAATTACCGGTATTTGACACCTCAGCTGAAGGTACTGCCGTCCACCCACATCGGGTGGGTATATTAAAAAGCTTGGCGCGAATCCCACGAGGCAATTCGGAGGCTCCCATGCCGCAGAATCCCTTTCAATATCTGACTATTACTTGGCGTTCCTCCAATCCCCCTTGTCGGATCAAACCAACAATGGTTTGCGAAAATGGCAAACACATTTCTTCTGTATACCCATGTCAACCGCCCGCCTACATTAAAACAACCCATGCAGCTTACAATAAGAAAAGCAAGCTAGGCAACCGCGGAACCAAAGCCATCGAGAACGTGCTCGAATCTGCTCAGCCTTAGACATTCTCAAACAGCGACAGATGGACGGAGGAATCTGCCGGAGAAATGGGGCTTGAAGAATCGCAGATGCTAAAATCTTACATTTTAGCTCGGGATGGAGGGGCTAACATATAGCAGATCGAGCTGCAGAGCTGCAAATATTCGTGGGCCTGACACTCGACTGGGCAGTTTGCTTGGCCTTGGTATTGCAAGGATAGGTTGGAGATGACTTGGTTGGTCTCTTTATGCCTAACCATGTATAAAAGCATGATGTCCCCTTAGCAAATGTAGAAACCGGCGGGATGTCCATCTTCTTGAGAACGAAAAGCCCAGTGCCATACACCAACTTCTCTTCTTTCCTTCTATTTCTACTGGTTTTCTCTCTGGTTGATCCAGGGCAATCACTCATACGGACATTTACTCGCTGCTTCTTTGCCCAAAAAGACACCATCCGGCCCTTGACGCCCAGTCCGGAATGAAGCTCACCATTTTTGGCATTCTGGCAACGGCCATGTCTCTCGTCAATGGCACCCACCTCGCCCGCCGCAATGGAAGTACCTGCGCTTCGAACAGGCCGCCGGTGAACTACGGCGCAATCCTCTTCCCGGGCCTAGACATGGTCGACGTCTACGGCCCCCTCGACATCCTCCAGCTGCTCTCCCTCTCCCAGCATCTCAACCTCCACCTCATCGCCGCAACCCTCGATCCCGTCGTCACCGGCATCGTCGACCCCCTGAACCCGACGCTCAACAAGGCCAACTCATCATTCTACCCTACCATCACACCGACAGCCACGTTTGCCGACAACGTCAACCTCGACGTGCTCATCGTCCCCGGAGGACCTGGCGCCCGCGCCGCTGGCGTCGAGAACGTGGTGGAGTACGTCAAGAGGACGTACCCAAAGGTCAAGTACCTCATCACGATTTGCACCGGCACGGCATTCGCCGCCAGGGCGGGAATTCTAGACGGCAAACGCGCCACGACGAACAAGCGCGCCTGGGACGCGATTAGAGCCTACGGTCCCGAGGTCAAATGGGTCGCGCCGGCGCGGTACGTTGTAGACGGGAACATTTGGTCTTCGTCCGGCGTAAGTCTTCTTTCGTAGAAATCTGCTTGGGATTGATGGCCTTACTGACGCGGTTCGCCAGGTGACTGCCAGCTTGGATCTGATGTACGCCTTCGTTGCGGAAAAGTACGACGCGGCGGTCTCGACGAGAATCGCCAATACGATGGAGCACACGCCGCTTGCTGCTGATGATGATGTCTTTTCGGGAATCTGGAATGTTACTGCTACGGGTAACTGAGGGCCGGTTGTTGGACGAAATCTTGGCGCATGTCTTTGAATACATATCTTTCAATAAGTTGGATTTAGCAAGCGACGTGCCATGGGCTTGGGAAGCGGATGAGCTTGGATATAAAAGAGAATTGAGCATGGGACTTCAAATTCAGTGTCTATATTACGTCTACATTGGCATCGCATTCGCTAGGAATAAAGAGAAAGAACAAAGAATTGACAAGATCAAGCAGACTTGGATGCCCTCTCAGCCTCCAAAAGCTGACGAACAGCATCCCTGAGCGTATCCTTCAGAGGCGTATACTTCAGACCCAAGACCTTCTCCGCCTTGCTGCCGTCAATGGTATATACCTCCTGGTCCTTTCCAGACCCGGGCTTGCCCTCGGGAATCCTCTGCTTGGCCTCGGGGACCTCTTCTCTGAGAATGTCGGCGGCAGTCTGCCAGTCAAAGTGGTCTCCAGCCAGGAACCTTTCGCCGCCGGCCTCTGGGATCTCGATGCACTTGATCAGCGCCTCGGCAACATCGCGGACGTCAACATAGCCCGCAAAGTCAATCGGCGGAACCTCCTTTGCATCGACCAGTTTCCACAGCAATCCGACCGACGTGCTGAGGTACGGCATCACCTAGTTATATACTCCGCAGAGAACACCCCAGTCAACAACATCATAATCACTCATCACCGTGGAGAGCCGCGGACCGCGCGGGGATCACGGCGATGGAGTCGAACTGTACGACAGTGATGCTAAACGCCGCTGCAGAGGAACGGCGGTTGCAGGCTCTCTGGGTGACATATTAATAATGTTCATATTGCATCGTGTGGGGGCTACCTGTCCATGCCACACTCTTCTCGGACCATCTCTTTCGAGTTGTCTCTACAACTTTGCCATTTCTGGCAATATTCTTGACCACTTTGAAGTTGCTGAATCGCACTGGACCTGTAGTCCTGAGAAACTTGCGACAGACGGCTGAAAACTTGGCCGCTCGTGTTGAACAGCGTCGGTGATTTGAAATCTGCTTTAGATTTTTTTTCAGCATCAGCATTTGCGAGCAGAGTGAGCTTCGGCCTCTCAGAACAGACATCAGGGTGGCAAGTCGTGACGTGATGTTGTGGTGAGGTTGAGACAAACTCCAGTGTTCGCCGATACCTCGGTCTCGAGGTGGTCGGCGATAAGATATCCAGGAACGTGGGGGTCTTCTCCATCGGCGTTGTGCAGTAATTAGAGTATGCTGACTGCCATGCATTGGAACAGAAGGCGCACAACGGCACAACTCGCGGCTCGCATTGATAATGCGGCAGTCGATTGCTCCGACGAGGTGGGTCAACGTCGCGGTTCCTTTTTACGTCAAGTTTACGGATTCCAAACCCATGGAAATGGAAGGTCGAAGACGGCGGGGCAATTTTCGTCGGTGTGGCAGACGGCCCACCGAGGTGAGAGACCGTTTCACCGAGGCTTGGTACCGATGAGCTTAAGCCGCGGCTATACCAAGATCTTATCAAGATCGATAATTCCGAGCATGCCTCCAGTCAAAGCAAATTGGAATACATGGACGAGGTCTCCATGCACTATTTACATCCTTGACCAATAACGAGGCTGTATTCCACCTCGTAGCCGACATGAACATCGTGACCCTCGAGTTGCCAACGGTGACGATGCTGCTGGTCCAGCACGAGGCCTCCCGCGCCACGCAGCCAGAGCCCACAGATTATGCAAGCCGGAGTGTGGATTGCGACGTGCTGGATCCGACTTTGGAAAGATGTTTGACGACGTTCCCGACTTACACGCCCGCAACCACCCGCTTCTCGTGCCGCGGGCTGCCAAGTGACCCACTGGAGCTGGACACGAACCCCTGGTGCTTGTTGAAGAGTTCCTCTGGGAGCTAATCGCTGCCAGATGAGACGAGGTTCCAGATCTCCCCAGGCACACGAGGGTTCCTGTACCCCGGTTCGGCAAAAAACGTAGCTCATGTACGGCATCGAGGGGGCGGTGGTCGGGAGGAACCGGAGCGGAAATCTGGGGTAACTCGGGTCGAACCTCGAATCATTCCGGGGGCGGCAGGCGGGCAAATGGGGCCCAGCACGATGGACGACAACTACACTTCCCGTGGCCGTGCTCCATGTAAGTTGGAAGACCCTGGCAACCCTGATGTGATGGCGGTGGCCTTGCGACGTCCGGCTATGATGTCAAGGGTAGCCGAGCAGTGACAACTCACGAGCCTCATGGGGACAGAGGCCACAGACTTGCGCCCTTGAACATCTCAAATTGGTAGGCCATAGATACAAGTGAGCAGTCTCAAGGCCTTATGATCTGACAGAACGTGCTCGTCAGATGTCCAAAGTCTCAGCTGATTTCACGGGAGCTAATGGGTTGGTTGAAGAGTAAGGCCGAGCAAAAGGATTACACTTCTTGTATGGAGTACCTGTAGAGCAGTCAAACCAGGATGTGGCTCAGGGGTACATGTCGTACGGTATCAGTGGTGGGAAAGTGACAGTAGAGTCATATCATGCCAGGTCAATGGATGCTCAGATCATGCAAAAATGATCCAACCTTGGCTGTGCCGCCTCCTGTCTGGCGCCTGGCCATACGCAGTCTCGGGCGGCAAACAACATGGCCGCGGCATTGTCGTCGACGGGTATCCTCGGCAGCGGTATCGTCAGTCCGGACCTGATCGGGACTTCAGAAACGAACATAGGCGAAGCCAGGAGCTTCAAGGGCCGATGAAGCCGTGAAGCTCCGGCATATCGGGCCAACCGGGCTGATGTGCTACGTAGTAGGTCATTGTGTTGGGGGAGTCGAGAGGCAGATCTCTGACTCCACCAACAGCTAGCAGTAGCTGAATGGCATGGCCCCAGCCCTGTTTTGATGGACCGAATTTGCAGGCCAGCAGCAGGCCAAGCCCAAGCGGCAGGATAAACTGATGCGAACTAATACTTTTCAGGTACTTGTTCTCATGGGCGTCTGTAACAGCATCCGAAAAAAAGCATTGGAAGCGTTCGGATGGGTATTTTTGTGCATAACCATTTCATTTCCACCGCTCCCCAAGAGACAACCATGGGCCGGATGTCGGGTCCAAATCAGGAGCGGGCTAATATTGGATGACCGAGAACGGAGTCGTAAACGGCCCTTCTCGCCCATCATCGACCAGACACTCGAATCAGACGAGTGGGAGTCGAGGCTGGAAGTACCACATGCTCCAGGCAACGTGTTTCATTAGCTGGACTCAGTCGAGCTTGGCAGGATGAGCGATGGAGCACTGCGTGATTTATGGAGTAGGCCGGTGTTGACTTTTTCTTTCTCTTCGTATCTCTCGCTCCGACTCAGAAGGGAAGCTTTGCAAGAGCGGGTGGCCGGGGTCCTGGGCAAGTAGGAGGTCTGTTTGGCGGGATGGTGAGAGGTGAGGCGTTTGAACCCTGTGGCATGTCGTGTCTTGAATCCAGTTGAGGAGGATAATAAAAGCATGGTAATCCACCAGGTTAAACTGGAACGGTGAGAGCATGGCAGAAGGCGCCAGAGCTCTGGCGTGGGTCGCTTGCTGCATGGCCCGGTGGCAGTGATAATCTGAGAGAAACAGAAACAGAGAGGCCGCAGGCGACGGGGGTGTCGGACATTGTTGATGTCAACCGGGGGGTAGCTGTGAGTGTGATGTAACGAGGGGCACGCCGCAGGCCACAGGGGACCAGGGATAAGGTCCAGTGTGTGTGTCGTAGCTGACTTTTTTTTTCTCTCTTTCGCTGTTGCTAGAAAGCCAGGGAATGTGAAGCTGCCCCTCCTTGCCCCTCCATATTACCTCACATTCTGTTCCTGAACATTGCCTGCTTGCTCGACTCGTCGGTCCGGTCGGAGTGAAGTGATACCACTCCCCGTCAGAGAATGAGGTGAGGGCTGGTATTTAATGTAATGTAAGACTTCTGAGGATACTCGGCGAAACACCCAAGTAATGGTTTATACTACGTAGTGCCAACTCACGATGAGATATCCGAATGGAGGGGTGAGCATGAAGCTAGACATGGAAGCAAGAGCACTGACGGTGAGTACTTAAGGTGAGGTAAGGGTAGTTGAGGTGTCGATTTCGGAGTGGTGAGGAAAGGGACTGCTGTCGCCGACGACGACTCCGCCGCCACCACCGGGCATCACCGTCAGGTCAGCATTGAACACACTCACACACCTCTCATCGAAATCCACTTTGTCCATGGCAACAGTAGCGAGCTAGATAAGGTGGATTGAGATTTTGCGACTCACGGTACTCCGTACACCACGTATGTACCCGGAGGGTATCTGAGGGAAAAAACAGAGGTGAGAGGCAGGCGGAGGCGGGTACGCTGTATCGTTCTAACGCCACTCTGGGCAACAGCGCCTTCCCGCTCAATGCCCCGCCTTGGCTGCAAAAAGACGCACCTGCTCGGAGCGAGTGGATGAGAAGCCACGACAAGGTTGAAATGTCAATTCATGGCGTAAAGAGGGACTAATCGAGGTAGAGGTGTACGAGACACGCGTTATGGAACGACCTCCTGCTTGACAAAAAGTGTGTGTCACTCATCCATTCACCGGCCGCCGCCTGCCGGCCATTTCCATTTCATCGCGTATCAACACCGACCGACCTTACGAGTCACCCCCCTGCGGGGTGCCCCTACCTGGTACTTCCCTAACTTGCGTAAAGTCTGCTCCGTTGCCCAGTGCCCAGCGTCTGCTTGTACGTAGGTAGTACCTGAGTGAAGGTTATTGCCCGGTGGCTCCCCTTGGTTGGTGCTACGAGTACTTGCTGCCACTGCCCACGGTCTGGTCTGGCCTTGCCTTGCCTTGCGTTGAAAGACCACCCCACCATCTTTCCCTCAACCAAATTTACTATATCTCGCGCGCCCTTCCACCACCCCTCCATCCTGTCCCTCTCTTCTCTTTCTTCTGTCATTGAAAATTCCCATCATCACAAACATCCATCTCTGATCTCGTCGAACACTCCGACGTGATACCTATTCAAGGTAAGCTACAGTTCTGCATAGCTCCAACAACATCCCGTTTGCCTTAATCACCCCACCTCGCATGTCAATGGACGACCCCGCCGAAGTTCATCAAACCTCGCCATCATTGCCTAGCTTTGCCTCAGAACGCGACTGACTCTCGTCACCTTCACAGACACAAACACATTACATATTCAATCAGACATAATGGCTCCCATCAAGGTTGGCATCAACGGTTTCGGCCGTATCGGTCGTATCGTCTTCCGCAACGCTGTCGAGCACCCCGACGTCGAGATCGTTGCCGTCAACGACCCCTTCATCGAGACCAAGTACGCTGTAAGTACAATTACTCCTCTTTCAGGTATCTCCTATGGCATTACGGCTTGCAACAAGGCTGTGAAGACGGTACACCCGCTAACACCTTCATCTTCAGGCCTACATGCTCAAGTACGACTCCACCCACGGCATTTTCAACGGCGAGATTGCGCAGGATGGCAACGACCTTGTCATCAACGGCAAGAAGGTCAAGTTCTACACTGAGCGCGACCCCGCTGCCATCCCCTGGAAGGAGACCGGCGCCGACTACGTCGTCGAGTCCACTGGTGTCTTCACCACCATCGACAAGGCCAAGGCCCATCTTCAGGGCGGTGCCAAGAAGGTCATCATCTCTGCTCCCTCCGCCGACGCCCCCATGTACGTGATGGGTGTCAACGAGAAGTCCTACGACGGCAGCGCCGACGTCATCTCCAACGCTTCTTGCACCACCAACTGCCTGGCTCCCCTCGCCAAGGTCATCAACGACAAGTACACCATCATTGAGGGTCTCATGACCACCGTCCACTCCTACACCGCTACCCAGAAGACCGTTGACGGTCCCTCCGCCAAGGACTGGCGTGGTGGCCGCACTGCTGCTCAGAACATCATTCCCAGCAGCACTGGCGCCGCCAAGGCTGTCGGCAAGGTCATTCCTGAGCTCAACGGCAAGCTCACCGGCATGTCCATGCGTGTCCCTACCGCCAACGTCTCCGTCGTTGACCTGACTGTCCGCATCGAGAAGGGCGCCAGCTACGACGAGATCAAGCAGGCCATTAAGGAGGCCGCTGAGGGTCCCCTCAAGGGCGTCTTGGCCTACACCGAGGACGACGTCGTCTCCACCGACATGATCGGTAACCCCAACTCCTCCATCTTCGACGCCAAGGCCGGTATCTCCCTGAACAACAACTTCGTCAAGCTGGTCTCCTGGTACGACAACGAGTGGGGTTACTCCCGCCGTGTCCTCGACCTCCTGGCCCACGTCGCCAAGGTCGATGCCTCCAAGTAAATGTGCAGAGCACTGGAGGACGCTGATGATAAGTAACGGGACCGTAAGAGTCCATTAATGAGATAAAAGAAACGACCAACAAAATCAGTAAAATCGGAAGATGGGCAAGTCTTTCAGAAGGGAGGGCGACGATGACCGCGAGTCACAAAGGCCGGGAAGGATTATGGTTGTGTCTTTACCTAAGAAAAAACTCCCAAGCTACATGTCCTTACGACGTCTATGAAATAGATCATGCCTACCCATCACACCTTGCTCTCGACTTTGGCTACGTGCCACGGTGCCACCGAAGTGGTCTTATCAGACGTGTGACGACCAACGTGTTTTTGCTCGTCGTCACTCAGACCACTCTGCCTGCTGCTGCTGCTGCTGCTGCTAGCTGTCCAGTGAGGGGTCGCGCATGCGGGGTTGGGTCGTTTACTCCGACCTACCCCTACCCCAACCCACGTCAACGCATCGAGATTGCCATCAGAATGTCACGTCAGATACTGCAAACGCGAGCTGAGATGGACGCATCTTGTTTAACTTGTTTGGATTCAATTGATGGGAGGATTCCTACTTGAAGAGTTGTCCTCAACAGTCCCCCAATCCTCCGTCCTTTGCCTGCAGCATGGTATATCAAGCCATGGTATTCCCCTTGCAATCGTGCCGTCTTCCGTCTGCCTGCCTGCCAGCTCTGTGGGGAGAACCGCAAAGATCCTCTCCAAATTTTCTCCTACACACATGGTTTACCCGCGAGGGAGCAAGATCCAGTAGCTACTCAAACACACACGAGGGGATATCTTGTATGTACAAAAAAAAAAACGAAGAACAAAAGAAGAGAAAGGAAAGGGAAAGAGAGGATGGGGAAAATCAAGACACAAATCATACGCAGCCATGGTTTCCCCCTCTCCCCACCGTCCAACGCCAGGCTCGAAGTGACAGATGAAGGCTCTTTTGTGTGTGTGTGTGTTTTTGTTTGTAATCGAGGGAATGAGAGGGAGACGGAGAGGCGAAGCTCGCGAAGAGGATGATAATCTGACAAGTCGGAAAAGGAAAGTTCGTTCGTGAGGCATCGACAGAGATGATGGTCCCAGTCAAGGTCATGTCGTCCAAGACTCGAGACACGCACACACATAGAGACACAGTCGCGAGAGATGCTTCGCTGTTCATCTCGGGAATCGCCTCTGGCTTCCTGCCACCGCCATCAGGTTGGCGGCGGGGGGAAGCAAAGGTTCATAATACATGTTCATTAGGAAGGGCCCTAATGCCCCTTATGCCCTGGCCCGCCTCCGGAGTTGGTATCGGGAATGAGGCACGTCCGCAAGAGATAACGCCAAGGCATAATCGGCCTGTATTATGGCCGCTTCGCTGCTTCCACCGTCGGCGCCTTCGATTTCGTTCTCACCACTGTCGCCATCGACAGTGTGGGTGTCGTCATCGCTGCTGCCGTCATCACTGGCAACGTTGACTTCGTGATCAATGTCCATGTCGTTGCTGTTGTCGCCGCCGCCATCTTCGTCGGCTTCCTATGACGACGTTCCGTCGGCGGGTTCCAAGGTGAACTCTGGGCGCCATGGAATATGCTCTTCATGAGCCCAGCGGCGCATCATTTTGAATGCTATGCCAATGGCGTCCTCCACCATCGTCCATGGACCCATGTTGGCGCGCATCGGGCCGTCGGCGACTCTTTCGATGCACTCCGCGGCCACTTTCCACGTGCGCGAGCGGTCTCTCTCGTGGTGGACGATTTGGGTCCCTTGGGAACTGGCGTCGATCGACCAGTAACATTTGATGTTCTCCTCTTGAATGACGCCCTGCAGCTGCCAGAATAACGCCTCCATGGGCCCACACTTGCGCAACTCGTGCCGCGTCACGTTCATCATCGGAATGATGCTGGTCCACAGTTTGACGTCTTGCGCCTTGCTCTCTATCGCGCGTGCCTCGCCCACCGCTCCAAAACCGCGCATGAAGGCCAAGGCGGCTTCCAGTGTCAGAATCACGCTCATTTTTCCGTCCAACGCTGCCGTGCGTATACCGCGGTCACTGTTCTTGCGCTCGAGAATCACGTCGCGTTCGTGCTTCAGCTTTGTTCCCATGTTGCGATAATGCGCAAAGCGATTGCGCAACTTATGAATCTTGGCCGGGTTGGCTGGCTCACGAACCGTCTCTCTCGCCTGGGGTCGCTCTCGGTCTGCCGAGGGAGGAGCTGCAGGGGTAAGGCTGTTGCCGTCTCCCGGAGTGTTGACCGAGTTATTCGAAGCCACTCTGGACATCGAAGTGGCCGCTTTGGCGTTGAGAGGCGTCGAAGGCGCAGCCAGCCTGACGGAGCTGGTAATGTCGGATGTCCTCGGGCGCTTAACGGCTATGGAATCAACAACACCCTCGGCGCTACCGATCGGGCGCTTCCTTGCCTGGGGCGGTGCTGGAGGCTCTATACTGACGGACCTTTCCTTCTTAACGAGGTCCTTCTTGGGCGGTAGAGCTGTCAGCCGCTGGACCCGCTTGGCGAGCTTCCTGGGGTACTTTATCGTCACTATGAGCCTAGGTACTCTGTCGCTGGTCTTGTCTCTTGACTCCTTCCGCTCCTCCTCCTCCTCTTTTTGCGGAACGTGAGGCCTCTTGTTACTTGTAGGGGAATCGGGTGGCAGGAGCTTTTGGCTTTGGCTTGGCGTGGAACCTTTGACTGGCGTGCTCTTGATCCTAGCCAGCTCTTCCTCGAGCACTGGGGGAAGTGTAGGAGAAAGCAGGGCCGGAAGCCGGGGGGGAGACTTTGGTCTCTTCGCAGCAGGAGGGTCTGGTTTCGGTGGCCTCTGAGGCTTGGGGAGCTCGACAGGGTCTTCCCGCCTCTTCTTGTCTCGAGATTGGGATTCCGATTCGTTCGGCAGGTGGAGCGGAGATAGCAACGGCGGCACCGCCGTGGTTCTCGACGACGCCGTGTCTGCTCTGCTTCTGCTGCTGGAGGACGCACTGGGCCTGTTGCCGTTGATGGAATCACCTCGAGCACGTGATATTGGCGATTTGTTCGGGTTGGAACCAAAGGCCGCCTTCAATGCTGAACGCCCATTCGTCAGCGACGAGGCCGCACCTGACCTGCCTTCCTTCTGCGGCGTTCTGTCTTGGGAAGGTTGCACGTCTCTTCTTTTCGGCGTATCGTCTCGAGGTGTTCGCGACCGTTCATCGAGTGGGGTGTTGGCTTCGGGCCTTGCCCGCTTCTGAGGCCGTAGCTCGCCGTCAGCCTCTGGCGCCCGTTTACGCTTATCGGGGGTATCATGGTTCTCCTGCGGTGCTCTAGACTTTGCGTCAATCCTGTTCGATCTGTTCATGCTGTCAGCGCCAGAGACTCGGACACGGAAGAGGAGGGCGACCGAGGACGCACCTCTCGTCATGGACGTCTCGCAGCTTATGCGCCTTTGCGTCCTTTAATGACTCAGAGTCACGGGTCTTGAATGTGTCAATCTTCCTCGAATCTCGGTCGCTGCGGCCATCTGCCACATCTTTCCGTGAGGTATCCGGTTTGGGTATCGCTCCATTATCGGGAGGCGACGGTGATGTCTTTCTCTGTTTGTTCTTGTAATCACTTAGCGACAGCTTGGTGACGACTTTCTTTTCCATCTTCGCGTTCATGTCCTTGGCCGCGACTGGAATAGGGGGTTCTTCGCGCATGTCATAGTACGGACGGGTGAGCAGCATGCCGCGGTCAGCGTCGGACAGTAGCGTGGTATACTGTAGACGTTGATATTTGTACTCCTCGATTAACTTGGATTGAGGCGGAGGGACGCGAAAACGTTCGTCGGGAGAAATGGATAGGTTGTGCGGTCGATCGGGCAGGATGCGCTGGGTCAGCAGTTGCACCTTCTTCGCCGCTGCTTCCATGATTTGGCAGCGTTAGCATGCCTGGGGGGGCATGGAGTCGTGAAAACCGCAAAGAGCGCGACCGAGAGCGCAAGACGACGGAATGGAGAGAAGGTATGCAAGGATGGAGGGTGCGAGGTAGTTTCGTGTTGATGGTGATGGTCGGTAGGGAGGCCGAACAGCAAGGAATCGCGATGGCGGCGACCAATGCGAGATCGATGAGCGACAGCGGGATGGACGGCAGGGAATGGGGAATGGGCGCCGGAGCAGAGCTCAAAGCTCTCTCCGTAGCCCAGATAGGGGGGGATCCGAGTGGGCGACAATTCGCGCCGACGATGGTCGTCGATGTTGAGGCGTGCCTGGGGTAGAAGGGGCGGTCGACGGAGAAATGTCGTGATAGTGTGGTGTGGGAGGTGCTACACCGTCGTTTTCAGCTTCGGACAGAGCGCGACAGATGATGTACACGCCTCAAAAGACGAGGGAACGCGACTGAGCAAAATCTGCTCAAATGACGGGCATCAATCCGATCAAGTCGATGGAGGTCGCGACGAAGCTGGGTATCGCGAGGGGCTCGTGGATGAAGCGGGCCAGCCTTCGTATCGAAACGGTAGGTAGTCGTTGGTGTGGTTCGGTACGGGGTTCGTCTGCCGGCGGCGGCGGCGGCGGTGGTGGTTGTAGTTGGTGCTAAGAGCAGCGCGGCAGCTCCCAAACATCAACCCTGGCAGCAAAGCAACAGCAGCAGCTCAGATGACCTGCAGCGCAAGTCCCGAAGGTGGTCTGGTGCTGCAATGATGCGATGCAGTGAGAAGCGACGCGGCGCTGTCGACTGCGGCAGATCAATGGACGACGCGAGGCGAGGCGACACGGATACGGGGTCGGTGTCGGTGTCCAAGCAAGAAGCACTGGTACACTACTAGAGTCTCGAGGCAGCGAGCAGCGCTAGATGCAAGTTGGATTGGGTACGGAGTAGGGTAGTAAGAAAGAGAGGACGGGACGACGTGCCGCAGGTCGACGATAGGTAGGTATGGGGAACAAGGGTCAAGGTATGTGGTAGAGGTAAGGAAGACGAGGTATCGACGCCTTCAGGTGAGGCGCGAGGCGTACTGTGTAAGGTACCCAGGTAAACAGTGGACGACTCAGCAAGTCAATTCGGCTGCTGTCACGTCAGGCAGGTTTACGTAGGGGTCCAGTACCGTACGGTGTGTACCCAAGCCTTTTGCTATAGTGGGCTCGGATCAGACGCTGTAGGCGCCGTACCTACCTACCTCATCTTGCAGCGAACCTTCCATTGGTACTAAACAGCTCAGGCACGCTGCTACGGTGGAGTTGTGCCGGGAGCCCCAAGGCAGGGTACACGCCTGGAGTCGCAAGGAGGTCAGGCATACCTATAATAAGAATACGGTAAGCAAGATGCTGGGCAGTTGAACCTAACGGCTTACCTCACAGCCACGAGTCTATTTCTGTAGACCGTGAGTGTGATCTCGTCATATGTTCTATGCTCCAAAATACTTCCCAATTTACACCGATTGAAACCAGATAGAGCATATCATCTTGTTCAAGGACAACGCTATCGACCTCACACTCGAAACAATAGACGTCGTCGCCGGAACATGAGGTGTGGACTGCTGCTGTGAATTCCAGGTTGCATCATTGTGTGCCACTGCCAGCTGCACCGGCCGGGGCCAAGTGTCGGACGGAGCTGATTCGCGGTCGGACCACAATCGTATGGGAGACTTAACTAAGCCAGACGCCTCACTCCATACTGGGCTGCAAGTTGGTTACGAGTTTTACGAGTTGTTTAATAAGCTTAGAGACTGATGTGGATGATTTTGTTGCGTGTTTCAATATGCTCTCTCTCAGCAGCATCGATGAGAGACGTGTACCAATCAAATTACACTCAAACGGACTGAAAGAAAGTATTGTCAGCTGATACTTGCGTATTGCCTCCCACAACGACTACTTTGAAATCTGTTGTATCATTGCTGAGAACTCACCAACACAACCTCCCAACTCTGTGCGATGTACCAGGCTTGGACGCACGGACAGTCAGCAACCAAGTGTATAACGTTGGGAACACGAGGTACTATCCGTAGCAAGCAGGTCACAACCAAGAGATAACCTTTTGAGCCCTCTGTAACAAACCTTAATCCTTTGTCAGCCGATCGGACCGCGGCAACAGTAACCGACTTGAGTTGTACTGCGCGAGTTTTACTATTCAGCATCAGCATCTGGACCGGCCTATTCATTGTGCGTAAGTCTAGAATAGCTTGATAGTCTTTTTTATTATCCTTAAACATGGCTCATTCCTACACGCTTGCACCTCAACACTGTGGTATCGTAATTCATGCCCAAGCGCCGTTCGCCCTGTGGTGCGTGCTGCCGCTGCCAGTCAACCTATATGCGCTCCTTCTGTCCCCTCCTCAGTGATGGCCGTTCATGAAACCCACCATTCCATTAGTCATATATTTCCGCTTTTTGGCAGCTGGTTCCTCGCCCGAGCTGGAATTGGAGGAACGCTCAACTTTGACGAGCCTCTGTTCCTGCTGCTTTACTTGCGTCTGGAGGGTTTCGACCAACTGTCCCAACTGGGCCTCGGACGGTTTATAGTTCTCAATGTACTGGAGGATCAGCGTGAACAACTCCTGTGTCACCAGGTTGTTCATCCGCGTGTCCACATCTTTGTAACAGTGTTGCAGAGCGCCAAGCCTTTTGTTGACCATCTCACTTTCTTGAGCGAGATCGGCTCTCAGTTTCTGAGTCTCCGTCTCAATTCCGTCGATGCATTTCGCATTAGACTCGATTTCGTTGATGCGTTCCGAGTGCGTAGATAGGTCGGCCCTGATCGACTGGATAGAGTCCTGGACGCCCTTGATACTCTGCTCGTTCATCCCCATCTGCTTCTTGAGAGTCTCGAGGGCGCGTAATGTTGGATCTCTTTGCGCAGCGCTGGCCTGCTCAACCGTCCTGGAAATGTCCGTCGTCGATGCGCCCTCGAGGGCCTTGATACGCTCGTCGTACTCAT
The DNA here is from genome assembly GCA_001693025.2 of Colletotrichum lindemuthianum. Lineage (NCBI taxonomy): Eukaryota > Fungi > Ascomycota > Sordariomycetes > Glomerellales > Glomerellaceae > Colletotrichum > Colletotrichum lindemuthianum. The sequence continues at coordinate 3,277 of MASP02000138.1, read as the reverse complement.
CCCATTTCACTTTCAATTCCGGAATGTGGGTATCAGTTACCGATGTTGTCAGGCTGCTAAGCAATTCGACAAAGTGGGGATTGTCGAGGGCTGTTTGCATGGTCCCGACTTGTTGCTCAAGCGCCGTAGCTCGCTTTTTCAGTTCTTCTACCCAGTCAGATACTCTTTTGAGAATTGGCGTGTTGAACTCCTTGAGGACCGAGGCGAGAACAAAACTGTCGTCGTCTGAAGGCTTTTGTTGCATCTTTGAACCTAGCACCTCCACGGCCGACTGAAGCTCGTTCAGGTTGGCGTGAAGTGCTTCGACACTTGCCGAATCTTGCTCCGACTTATCGGCCTTGTCGTGGAGCGGTGCCTCCAAGTCTGACCGAAGCTTGTTCTGTTCTGTGCGAAGTGTCTCCATATCAGAAAGGAGGTGCACAATCTGCTCGTGACTCGACCAGGCTTGTTTGGTCTCTGCAAACAGTTGGCCAAGTCCGGATTTCGCGGAATTCAACTCTGGCACGAACTTCTCTTGAAATTCGGACATGAGTTCACGGTGTCCAGACTCGAGTTTCTCGTATTCAGACACCAGTTTCTCATGTTCAGACTTGAGTTGCTCATGCCTAGATCCGAGTTGAGATTGGCTGTGTTCAAGTCGTTCGAGCTGTTGTGCGTCTTTATGAAGTCGCTCGTGGGTGGACTTGAGCTTGCGCATGTCAGACCGCAAGCCGCTTATATCTTGCTGACACTTCGGTAGCGTAGACGTGACAGCGCTGCAGCTGTCGTTGATGAGCTCAGCGTCCAGGTTGCCTAGCTTGATGTCATGGTCTGAAACCACGGCATCCACCTCTCCCAACTTGGTATCGTGTGATGACACCAAGGTGTCCACCTCAGCTAGCTTCGTTTTGAATTTGGACATTTCGCCTCGTAGTTCATTGAAGTCGCAGCGGGACTCCATCCCAACCTTCCGTATCTCCTCAGTGTATTGAGCGTCCGGGGGGTGTGATGGTAAGTTCGGGGTTGGGCGAGGCGTCGCCATGATGTCCTGCAGGTGCTCAATGGATCTCGTGTGCTCCTCAACCTTGGAGCTGATAGATTGAGAGCTTGTGTCCACATTAGCGAGCTGCGCCTCCACAGCTTTCTTGTGTTTCTCGACCGTGGAACTCATAGATCGAGAGCTTGTCTCGACCGCGGTGAGCCGTGCCTTCAGCTTCTCGTTCTCGAGGCTCAACGCTCGACGTTGCGCCACTTCGGTGCCGAGCGTCTTTATCAAGTCTTCAATCCGCCTGTCCTGTTTTGCAATGTCCTCTCGATGCGTTCCCTCCAAACGGTCCAGGCGAGATGTGAGTCTACCCTCCAACCCTTCCAAGCCGTCTGGCAATGTAGCAACACGGACAGGGGTCGCGGAGCTATCCGCTCGCTGAACGTCAGAAAGGACCTCTACCAACGTAGAGGCCATATCCTCCACAGTCCCAAGCATCTCCTTGTCCGCTTTGTCAAACTTGTCGGTCAACATGGCAAGTTGAACCTGGTCTCTTCTCTCCGTCTTTTGATGTTGTTCTTTCAGAGAAGGAAATTCTGCGTACTTGAGTTGGCAGTCTCGACTACTCCTTTCCCTTTGGATTTTATTCGTCTCGACCACCTCCTTCTGCAGTTGGACCGCCACGAGCTCATAGCTGCGTCTCGATACGGCTCGCAAGGCCTCTGCTATCTTTACCACATGAGGGGACTTGTGGGTAGACCTGAGCACCGGCGGTGCGGTTGAGGCTGGTAATGGTATCGAGGGTCCAAGCGGAGCTGTGCTTTTGTTAGATGTAGCACTCAAGGGCAGAGCTTATCAGCTGATTTCTTACAGGCATTATGTGCACGGTCGGACCGCGCGTTTGTTGTACTGCCTATCTTGAGGGGCAAAGGCGAAAACTTCTTGGTCGAGACGGTTCGCGCACTGTCATGGCGATCTGACTTGGAGCGCTCTCCATCACGATATCTCGAGTGTCTGTCTTGGGACCAAGAGCGTCCGCGACTCCGGTGGCGGCTTCGATCACGACTCCGGTTACGACTTCGGTCGCTACTTTTATCTCGGCTTCGATCGCGGCTTCGATCGCGGCTGCGGTCACGACCTCTGTCGGAGCTTCGGTCATAGTCTCGGTCGTAGTCACGACTCCGGCGGTCTCGTTCGCCATCGCGGCGGTTATGGTAGTCGTAGGGATCGCGTCCGGTGTTGCGGTCGTAATGCGTCGACATGATGTCGCGGAGAGGAAGTTTGCCACTCAGATCATGAACAGTACGGTCGTTTGGATCGTCCAGGGGGCATTCGCGAACACCATAATCCGAGTATTTGTGCCAACGGAGATCGCCGTTCCGTGCTTGGTGCTGAATATCCGAGACTCGGGTGACAGAGACCCGAAGAGAAAGAACAACCTACAGGCGCAACGTGCGCCTCTTGCTGGTTCCAAGATGTAGAAGGCAGGATAAAGGCTGCGAAGGTAAGCGGCGAAAATCTGTGTTTTTCTCTCAGCTTTGGAAACTTTCCGTGACGGTGGGCAAACGGGAATTTGTACTTGATTCAGCAAGCAATTTAAGCCCCACGCGAACGAGTTGCTCGCTGCTTGCTCCCTGTCTAGGCCTGACTAGGGTACTACACCTCACGGTGCACCTCCTGTTGGCGGCACGGCACAGGAGAGGAGGTGGGTGAGTTGGGGCTCGGTTAGATGGAAGTACAATGAAAGTAGCGGAATGTTGCCACAGCTTGACGGGTCTCAGGCTTGTTCAATACGAGTACTTTACCTGGAGTTATGTTGGAGAGGATGAAGAAGTCACAATGGGTGTAAGGCCTTCGAAAGTAGGAAGGAGGCATGAGAGGGAGGAAGTATGCCATAGCCAGAGACAGATCAGTGCATTCCGGCAACGTTGTTCTGGAAGTTGTTTGTTAGACGATGATGGTGACGGCGCAAACTGCCTGCGCAAGTAATTCAAATCCCAGTGTGTCTGATACCTATTAGGTACGGATACCTAACCTACCTATCAAGTTGTTGACAAAAAAAGTGATACACATCAAGAGCATCACTCTACTTTGCCACTAATTATCTATATAATCTCCTATTACTCTTCAATCAACTTTAGATTTATAGTATTCTTGATTAATAGTGATTATACTAGAGTCAGAAGTATCATAATTGGTCTATATATAAGCGAAATATGTTGATGTAAACTTGGTGAGTATTTCTATGGGAAGTATATGGGTACATGGGGACCTTTGGGTTTTGTGTGTATCACTTTTTTTGTCAACAACTTG
>MASP02000137.1:0-128399 GCA_001693025.2 Colletotrichum lindemuthianum | reverse complement strand
TTCTTAATATCTATATACTAATATACTATAAATATTTCTAATTATCTTATATATTATTCTTCTAATTATACTAATATTAACTTATCTAGTAATTAAGAGCAGCTTCTATATAGATATAAGGTTTCTATCTATATCTATTTTTAGAATAATCTATATTTCTTCTAATACTAGGATATTATAGTCTAATCTTTAACTAAGTATATTAGCTTTTCTGTTTTCTATTTCTTTATAGTAAATAATATAAAAGTTAAATTCTAAAAGAAATTCTAACTATTAAATCTGTTACTTATTAAAATTCTTAGATAGTATAAAATACGTAAGGTTCTTATAGTTAATATAAACCTAAATTTTATATTTAGTTTCTGAAAATTATAGTCTCTATTCTTAAAATACTTTAATAATAACTATAAATTCCTTATTATAAATCTAGTAGTTAAGCTTTAGTCTACTAAGTTTATATAAATAGAAGATATAAGGATATAATATACCTTTTATATCTTATTATCTTAATTATCCTCTTATTATATAATCTGAAATATTAATTTTAATTTTAAATAATTTATTATAATCTAGAATTAGAAAAATAGATTCTAAGATAATCTAGTTCTTAATATTCTGAAATACTTCTTCTTATCTATTAATTTAATTAAACTTAGTATCTTTTTATATACATTTTATAAGTAAAATTATTTTCTTTATATAATTCCTAAGGAATCTTCAGTAAAAGTTACTAAATCTAAGGAAAACTTAGATTTCCTTAATATTTATTAGTCTAACCTAATTCTAAACTATCTAGATCTTCTTAGTTAATATCTTAATTATATTTAGTATAATAGTAAATTCTAAATATTCTACTTATTATATATAAAATTCACTTTTCTCTAGTTTAACTAGTAGTTTAACTTACTGAAGGTTCTAAAATACTTTATAAATATATTCCTTATATTCTTTAAGTATTCTTAAGTGGATAAGAATATTATTAAGATATATTATATAAAAAATATCTAAATATTTATATAGTATATAGTTAATTATAGATTAGAATATTATAGATATATTAGTAAGTTTAAAAAATATTATAAAATATTTATAAAATTCTTTTCTTATTATGAAAGTAATCTTTTATTTTTTACCTTCTTTAATTTAGATAAGGTTATAAGCTCCTTTAAGGTTAAAAACTATAAACTAACTAACTTTATAAAGTTAATCTTATAGTTTTAGTATAAGTAGTAATAGATATTAGTTCTTAATAGTTATATTATTAAGTTATTGATAGTTAATATAAAGTTATAGTTTACTATTTTTCTTAAGTATATATAGAATTAAGCTTCCTACTAATAATATTAAATATTTAATATAACCTTTCTTAAAATATTTATTAATAGACTTATTAAATACTTCTATTTCTATTTAATTAAGTTTATAGATTTTACTCAATCTAGGCTCCTTCCCCTCTTTTAAAAGAATCTTATAATTATAACTTATATATTCTAGTAGTCTGATTTTAAGTTCTTCTGTAAAAAGTATTTTGTAAATTTAATATTTATTAGAGATAGTTTAAAATTAATCTATCTTATTATTAACTCTTATTACTACTATAATATTTAATATCTAAGTTACTATATCTTTAATCCTAAGGTAGATAATAAATCTTTATATTCTTAGAGTTATATCAAATTTATATAGAATCTTATTATCTAGAAAATTCTAAGAGACTAAATCCTTCTATTAGAGTTAAATTAGTTTTCTAATCTATCTATAAGTTATTCTTTTATAACTATAGAATTCCTAAGATAATATCTTAATTACCTATCTCTATTATATTAAAATATAGTCTTCCTTCTAACTATAGTAATTTAAAGGGAAGTATATAGTCTCTAAATTAATAATACCTCTACTATACTTAACACTTTCTCTTTTAATAATATACAGCTAATATAGTTTAGCTTTTATTATCTATAGAATCTATCGTTTATTTATTATTTATAATAATATAAAGTTTCCTTAAGCACTACAATTAATTAGAGTTTATATTTTATATTTATTCACTATAATATTAAGGTAAAAGTATTTATTATTATATTCTGCTATTACTAGGTATAAGGACCTTATCTGAAATACTTTTCTTTATCCTCATTTAGTAGGTAAGTCTAATTTTTAACTACTTATAATACTTCTATTCTAATATTATTCTATCTTCTTAATAGTAGGTTGCAATCCTTCCTTCTTAAAGTATCTTTCTGAATATTAATTCTCTATATTTTAGTATTAATAGTGTAAGTCTATCTTCTATATCTTTTTCTTATTTCTAAAGTTCGTTATATTAATAATACTATTCTCTTACTTTATCAATATAGTGAATTATATAGTAGTCTAATCTACAGTCTATCTATTTACTAATAATATTATTTACATATACTATAAAGTAGTTTTCACTGGATGTAAATATTATAAAGTAGTCTTTATTGAAATACTGAAGTTCCTAAAATAGTAAGTTTATATTAAAATATATATTTAGAATTAGATTATCTTTAAGTTATTATAGGAAGTATTATCTATCGAATTTATTACTAAAATATAGTATATAATTATCTTATATATAATATACTTAAAACATAGTTTGGTAAGCTAAGTAATTAATTTACAAAAGTTCGTAGTTTATATTAAAGAGGATTATCTTATAATAGTTTAGAGTCCGGTTACCTAAAACTCTATAAAATATAACCAATTACTTATCTTTAATTAGGTAAATCTTCTTAATTCTAAATTACTTACCTTTATTACTATATAATTACTATAAAATTAAGGATTCTAAATCTTCAATAATATTATTACCTAACTTAGTATTATTATTAATTAATTTAAATAGATTACTTAGGTTAATATAAATTCCTAAGCTAACTTTAATATATTCTTACTAATAGAGGTTATTAAGTTATTCCTTAACCTTACGTTCCAGCTTATAGTATTTAACTATAGTAAGAGTTTTTATTAGTATCTTATTACTTACTTTAAGTAGTTATATAAAAACTTAAGTGAAAGGTAGATTTCTTCTAATGTTAATTCTCTACTAAATTTAATACTAGATTCTCTATAGAAATTATCTATTAGGTGTTTAACTAATCTTACAGTAAAGTTCTCTCTTAGTTATCTGTAGCTATAGAATTACTACTTTATTTTCCTATATTTAGTCTTACTTAGAAACTAACGTAAAGTCTTCTTCTTTCTTAATATTAGCTATTACTAATATCTTCTTAATATAGTATTCTAATTATCTAGAAGGATTCTTAAGATACTATTCTATATTATCCTTAGATCTTTAGTATATAATATAAATATTATCAAAATAGACTATTTAGGTTAGAGAGATATAAGGTATTTCCTTTTTAGTAATATTAATTTATTAGGTTTATTTAGATACTAGCTGAAATTATTATCCTTATTGCTAACGCTTAGGTAAGTAGCAGTCTTTAGTTATATATTCTAGTTTATTATAATTATAATATTTAAAATCTTATTATTTATTATCTTTAGTAGTAGCTTTAGTAGTAAGGTCTATAGATCCACTATAGTAACTATAAGATATACTTATTTATAGAGTAAATTATTATCTAGTTTCCTAATTATTATATTAGTTCCAGTAGTTATATAATAATCTTTAGTACTTATATCTACTATTAGGTTATTAAAACTATCACTATTCACCTTTCTTGCAGTAATACTTGAAAAGTTAGTTATTAATCTTAATAGTAAGTTCTATATATATAATAGAGTTACTAAATCTATCTTATTTAATAAGTTCGTCTTTAATATTTTCTTTCAGTCTTTAGTAGAATATAAAGATCTTAATATTATTAGTATAGTTAAGTTTAATATGAATAAATCTAAACTTAACTATATAGTATATAGCTATATCTTTCTATTTAAAAGCTACTAGGTCTTATTTATACTATTATTACTTATCTGATTCTTAGAATAGTAAAATTAAAATACTTTCAAAACTATAGTAGCTTATAAAGATAATCTAAATTTCTAACTTGAGATTATTCTATTTATAAATAAGAAAGTTAGTAAAATAAGGTTTAAACTATATGAAAGCTCTTTGCTTAAGAAATAAAATAGTATAAATAACTTATTTAGTTTAATTCTTAAAACTAAAATTATAAAACTAATAATAAGTTTAAACTTAAGTAAGAAATTCCTTAAGGTATCTGGAAGTTCTATTGAAAGCTTATAGTAAGTTAAGTTAAAGTTTCTTATATAACTTAACTAGAGTCTGAATGATATTAATAGTAATATAAAAATCTTAACTTCCTACTAAAAAATAAGAAGTTACTACTAATCTAGATTATTATAGAGATTCTACTGAAATTAGGTAATTTCTATAATATTAGTATTAATAATCTCCTATATCTTAGCTATATCTCTATTAGTTTATTAAAGTTATTATATAAGCTTAGTAGTATTATCCTCTTTATTACTAGAGAGTTTAATATCTTTAATTTCCTGATCCAGAAGTTTAATAGATTATTTACCTTTAGGAAGTATTCTCTAAGAATTAGAAAAAGTAGAAGGAGTTTAGTATTTGTAGATATAGTAATATTCTTTCCTAAATACTATTAAGTAAATATTATAAAGTTAACTTACTAAATAGAAGTAATTAAAATATTACAGCTAGCTTTAAGTCTAGCAGAGGTAAGTCTATTAGTAGTAAATTAAAACTATAATATATAGGTAATAGTATTATTATATTACAGACTATACCTAGATATCCAGCTAAAGCTATACCTAGGCATCCGAAGCTAACTCCCTCACCCAAGTGGAGCCCCAGTGGGCCCTATATAGTATTATATATATAGACTTTTCCATATACTTATAAAAGCTTCTTCTTTACTCCTTAGTTCTAAATAAACAGTATTTTACGCTACTTTCTAGTTAAATAAACCTAAGTCTAGCTCTTTATATATTTAAAACTTAGTTTTATTTACTATATAGATAATATTAAGTAAAATATAGCTTCCTACTAGTTAAATATATAATCTAATTAAACGTAGCTTCTAAAATATAATATCATATAATAAGTATATAACTAACTAATATAAAGAATAATAGAGAGTATTAAACCCTCCTAGAATACTTCTATAAGTAATAACTCTATAAGTAAACTACTTTAATAATAGTTATAGTATATTTTAAACTTCCTCTACTAGATAATTAATAAGCTTTTATATAAGTTAGTAAGATAAGATATTATAGTAGGTAGTAATTCCTAAGTAGCTACTATAATAGATATTTCTAGCTTATATTAGGATACTCTAGTAACCTCTAGAATAATATCTATTAAGATAATAACCTTTAGAGTTAATAATATTACTATACTTCCACTAGTAGCTAACTACTAGAGGAAACTTCTTTCTCTACTTCTAAAGTTTTTAGGTAAATAAAAGGAATATTAAATATAAACCTAATAGATAAAAGCTAAGCTTAAGATTAACTACTATTTCTTTAATAGTAATTAGGAATATAAGTATCTAATTTACTTTTATTTAGATTCTAATCCTCAGTAGATAGTTAAGATTTTCTATATAGTAAGAAAACTAGAAAACTTCTATAATCTAAATAATTTTATAAGTTATCTAGATAGAATTTACCTAGATTCTAACAGTTAGCTTGATATTATTACTTAGCTATAAAACTTCAGATAGAAGGAAAATAAATACTTAACTATCTTTCTATCTTAATTTAAAGAAATTCTAACTAATACTAAAGAATATAAATAGTTAAATATAATCTATATCTTTCTACTAGAGGTTATTTTACTTCTCTATCTTAAAAAGCTACTTATTATAGTAAACTTTCCTATAGAATATAGATCTTAATTATCTAAGATTCAGAATATAGCTTAGAAGCTTAAGTATATAAAGGGAATATTAATCTACTACTAACTATCCCACTAGAGACCTACTATTTATAATATAAAAAGTAATATTATAATAATAGAAGTAGTTAAGAAGTAATAATAATGCTGAAGCTTTAGTAACTTCTCTTCTAACTTTAAGAAGTATTCTAAAAACCGCTAGAATACTTACTAATATTTTAGTTATAGTAAGAAAGATTATATATATAGAAACTATATAGTATAAGAGAATAAGAAGATCAGTATAAAAGTTATAAAAGCTATAGCTACTCTAGATTATACTGAAGATAACTAGGGAAATAGTATTTCCCTACTTAGTAATAGTAAGAATTTAGGAAACAAGTAACTTCAGAATAAATTTAGCCTCTAAAGCTAATAGAAGCAGAAGTAATAAAATAGAGAAAATAATTGAAAAAAGAATAGATAAATAACTAGTAGTTAGCTACTATTCAGACTAGAATTAATAGAGATTACTCTATTAATATACTTATTAATATAGACTATAATATTTATATTATTATTAATACCTCCCTTATAAAGAAACTTTACTTCCTACTAATTAATAAGTTAAATAAATAGATAAAAAAATATACTACTAAGTTATTATTTAGTAATACCTAGGAGATAATTATTCTAACCTTAGAAATTAGTACCTATATATAGAAAATCTATATCTATATTATAGAGAACTTATAGTTACTTTTATATCCTAAGTAACTATAAATAGAGGATAATTATATTATTTATAATACTAAAACCTAACGGATAAGCTACAGGAAGGATAGTATAATGATATATCTAGAATATTAGAATAAATTAATATAACTTAAGGAGATTCAGTTAGCCTACCTACTTAATACTAATCTATTTATATTTATCTACCAGTATACTTTACAGTATACTAGTAAAACATCAAGCTCCTACTAGATTATATCTATTAGTCTAGTAGATATTAAGAAAATATTAACTTTAAAGATAGAAGTAAACCTAAGAGATTATATTTCTATAAATATTTTAAAGAAATTCCCAGATTTTTTCTATCTAAGTTTAATATACTAGCTACTCTCCAGTTAACTAGAGATAAATTACTATATTCTATTAATTCCTAATAATAAGAGATAGAAACTAGACTTCCTATAGAGACCTCTCTATAGTATATTATAGGAGAAGCTTCTAATACTTAAGAAGACTCTAGAGGATCTACTTAATAAGGAATATATTAAAATAAGTAGCTTCTCTACTAATATCCTAATCCTCTCTATAAGGAAGCTAAGTAAAAGAATATACTTCTATATAAATTATAGAGCTCTTAATATAATTATAAAGAAGAATTATTACCTCCTCTCCCTTATATTAGAAACCTTCTAGAAAGTTATTATTACCTACTAATATAGTAAACCTAATATTATTACTATATTCTATAAAATGAAAATTAATTAGATAAATTAAGAGAAAATAGCTTTTTAGATATATTATAGTCTCTTTAAATAAATAGTATACTCCTTTAGATTTACTAATACTCCTATTATATTTTAATAGTATATTAATAACTGCCTGTAATAGTTCCTAAATAATTTTATTATAGTATATATTAATAATATACTTATTCATATTAGTAGCTTACAAAAGAAGTATAAGGAGAAAGTTCACAAGATACTTAGCTACCTTACTAATATAAACTTTAAATTAAATTCTAAGAAATATAAATTCTCTATTACTATAGTTAAATATATTAGGTTTATTATATCAGCTAGAAAAAGCCTCTCCTATAATTCTAAAAAGTTAGAAACTATTACTAACTAGTTTCCCCCTAGTTCACTAAAATAAAATCTATAGTTTCTTTAAATTTATAAACTACTATAAAGTTTTTATACCTTAGTATAATATTATTATAAAGTTTTTAAATTACTTAATTTAGAAATTTATTCCTTTTAACTAGAAACTAAAATAATAAGAGTTTTTTCTCACACTAAAATAGCTTTTCACTATATCGTTAGTCTTATAGATATTTAACCCTAATACTCTAATAATAGTGGAGATAGACTATTTAGAGTATACTCTAGGAGGTATATTAACCTAAAATAATAAAACTAAAGTAAAGTATCTAGTAGCTTTCTACTTCTAATATCTAATCCCTATAAAGTTTAATTACTTGATCTATAATAAGAAGCTTCTTATAATACTAACCTATTTATAGAAATAGAGAGTGAAGCTATAAAATACTAGGAAGTTTAAGATCCTTTTTAATTATAAAAACCTTAAATACTTTATAAAGAAGTAATAACTTACAGAGAGGTAGAACTAGTGGGCGGAAGAATTATTCCAGTATAATTTTTACCTTAAATACCAGCTAGACACCTAGATAGTAGCCTCTAATACTCTCTCCCAGAGGGAATAGAATACTCCCAAAAAGTAGAATAATAAAAAGTAATAGGAATAAGTAATATAGATTATCCTGAATACCACTATTCCTATAGAGCTTTAAGTAAAATATATAAGTATTATTAGTGTTTAGGTTTTTAAAAGAAAACTAAACCTATAAGAGATATAGAACTATACCACTAAGAGAGACTCCTTATACTAATAGATCTTTATAGCAGTCTAGTAGGGAAAGTATAATTTTCCTTCTAATCTCTATATTAAAATCCAGATTACTAAATATATTATTAATATACTAAGATAGCTTACTTTTAGAGAGAGATTTTAGATATTAAGTAGTAAAGAGAGTAACAGTCTCCTTAATAAACTTAGAACTAAATTAATATAGAAGTTATATAACTTCTCCCCTATAGACTACCTACATTATAATAATATACTGGAGATTATAAGTTAATAATTCTACTAACCTAGATAGTTATAGAACGTCTGCTAATTCATATATAACTATAATATATATAGAGATATTTATATCTAGAGATAAACTATGAAGGAATTTCTAAAGTTCCTACTAGTATTGAATTAGTTATATTCTAATTTATTAACAAACTTTATTACAAACTTACTTCCCATAAAAAAATAAGATAACTATTACTTCTAGATTATTATTAATTAACTAGATAAAAACTCTATACTAAAAGAGATAAATATAATAAAAATAGAGATATATACTTAGTAGTTCCTCAGTTACTACTATAGATTTTATAGAATATTATACTTTATTATAAAAATAGAGAATCTAACTAAATAAATTACTTCTAGAAGGAATTCTACAGATTAATAGATATTATATACTTATTAAATACTAATTACTATTTACAGATTAATAGAATTATAGAATAGTATAACTAGAAAATCTAAGTAGTTTTAAGGATATTTACCTACTAGTTTCAAAATAACTAAAGTAACTTACTATTTATTATATAGTTAACTTTCTATAATTAGTAATATAATATAATAGGGATTATATTTTTCTTTATAGATTATAAATATTATATTAACCTTATTCTAGTTACTAAAAAGTATATAAAACTACCTAGTAGTAGTAAAGCTACTACTAACTAGCTAGTTAAGAAGATATAGTTAGTAATAATATATATTTATATAGAGATAAGTACTACCTAGTAGAGATTAGAAGCTTAGGTAAATAAAACCTAGTATCCTGCAGATTAATATTAAGTTAGTAATAAAATATAGTTAAATATATCTAACTATTAGTTACTAAAACTAAACTGAAAGCTAGTCTAACTATATTATAAGTATATAGTAGTAAAAATCCTCTCGCTATATATTATAAAGTTAGATACTCTAGAGTCTATTTACTTATAGTTTTATATAGATTTACTCTAGAGAGCTATTACTAACCTACTATCTAAGTAAGTTATAGTAAATAGCTAGCTACTACTATTAGTGGATAATAATAGGAAAGCTAAGTAGTTAGTTAAAAATATTCTTACTATAAAAATATACTAAGTGGAGAGAGAATATTAATAAGAAGTTTTAGTTAAATAGGAAGAATATATAAATCCTATATAGAAACCTATTAATATTATTATAAATATAGTAACACTAAAATAGTATAAAATAATATATAAGCTATTTATAAATAACGATAAAGACCCAGTCTATAACTTCCAACCAGGCGGCAGCTAGAGAGGAAGGAAGTAATATTACAGACTATATTTAGATATCCAGTTAAAGTTATACTTAGGTATCTAAAGCTAAGCCCCTCGCTTAAGTGGAACCCCAGTAAGCTCTATATAGTATTATATATACAGACTTTTCTATACACTCGTAAAAACTTCTATTTTACTTATTAATTCTAAATAAACAGTATTTTACGCCACCTTCTAGTTAAATAAGCCTAGATCCAGCCCTTCCTATATTATAATACTAATAAGATTAAATCTTTAGAACTTACAGTAATTAGATATAAGTCTAATAAAAAAATTAAGGAATAAAGTTAGAAGTATCTAAAAATAATTATAAAGTTAATTACTGAAAAGCTATAGAAGTCTAATCTTAAATATACTTAAGTTTATTCTATATATAAATTCCAGCTAATTAGTATATTCTTTTAGTTATTCTAAATTATATTAGTTTAATATAATCTATTAGCCTCGAACTTATACTGAATTATATTAATCCCAAATAATCCTTATCTTATTATTATATAACTTATATTATAGTTCTTCTATACTGAGTGGAGTCGCTATTATTCTTATATTATCCTATATATAAAAGTCCTGCAGCCGCCAGGCATCCTACAGAGTATCCCTTAGTCCTATAGTTTCAATAGGTTATAATATAAAGTTACTAGAATTCTCTAAGATTAGGTAATAATTTATATTCTTACTAAAAATATTACTACTAGCAGTAAACTAACAGATAGTATTACTACTTCTATATATATCTTTATACCTAAAAGCTGCTACTTAAGTGTTATATATTAAGATATTCTATCTAACTTAAACACTATCAGATTCTTAACTACTAAATACTTTCTGTTTACTATATTAAAATAGTTAGTAATTTCCTCTAATATTAGTATACCTCTATAAGGTAAATTAGTTATAATATACTTTAGAGAAACTAACTCTATTATAATACTTAAAATAGTTAATATATCTATACTATTTAGTGTTATTATATTTTATATAATTTCTTATAATATATCCTTTCTTCTCTACCTTATAGATATAAATTACCTCAGTATTATACTTAATAATATTTATAATAAGTTCCGCCAGGGTAAAAAGATTATATCTATTATTTGGAAAATGAAGTATTTATAGATACTCCTTAATAAAGAGAGAATAATTACCTCTATATACTCTATAGAGATAGAAATATAGAGACTCTGCTACTATTTCAAATATTTAGCTATAGTATATTTCTATAATATCCTTACTAAAGTAGAATATTCAGTTAAATAGTATACTCTTAAGACTCTTAAGAGATACTACTACTATTACTAAATATATAATATAGCTTCCTTATACTTCCAATTTACTATTTAGAGTAATATTAACTTTAACTTTAAGATTACTATTCATATTATCTATATTAATAACTATAATGTACTTTATATTATTAATATTACTATAATATTTAATATTACTTATTTTTATCTAACTTATTAGTAAAAGTAATATAGAAAGTTTTTAAGATATATTAAATTAATATATACTAGAACTCTTCTAATTCTATTACTACTAATGTAAATATAATCTTTCAATCTAAAAACTTCAAATTAAAGGTAAAAGTAATAGAATTAATAGTTTATATTATATCTATTAAAGTATATAATAATATTAGTAAAGTTAAGTACTACTATATATTTCTCTACTATATATATAAGATTTACTATATAAAGCTTCCTACTACTATTTGAGAGAAATTTCTTTAGGTAGTATATAAGGTAATTAATAATACTGCTAGCCTGAATAGCTTTATATTCACTCTACTTAGTTTTAGAGTATATCTATACCTTATAGAAGATTTAGCTTCCTCTCTAGATATTATTACTTAGACTTAAGCTATATATAAGATTATAGAGGAGGTTTACTATAAGTATACTAAATATACTATTAATATTACTTTAGTAATATATAATAACTTTAATATTTCTTATATAATGGTTTTTTCACTCTAGACTCTTATGTATATATATATATAGTAAGAGAAAAAGAAATAGTAAAAACTATACTCTCTTATTACTACTTATAGAAAGATTCATATTTTTAAGCTACCTTATAGTTCTTAAGAGTTTTAATTAATGGCTATAAAATAGTATTTTAAAAATAATAAATAAGAGATTAATAATAATATAGCTAAAGTTATAGTTTTATTAAAGTAGTACTTATAGTTTTATATATTAACCTTTAGTTAAACTAAGAATTTTTAAGTAACCTAATAGTAAATAGAAGCTTTTAATTCTATATAGTTACTTTAATTTTATCTCAAGCTATCCCCAAGACTCTAAATATATAACTAATATTTTATATTACTTCTATTTTAAGAGATAATAATATCCTTCCTCCTTAAGTAGTTAGTAATTTACTATTTTAACTTTAAATACCTTAAATTAAATTAATATCTCTAAGTTTTATAACCTATAGATATATAGTTAGTTTACTATTTCTAGAGTTTAGTTAAAAGTTTTATTTTATAGTATACTTTATAGTTAAGAAGTAGTTAGATTTAGTATTTTTACTTACTTTATATATTTAGTTACTTTTACTCTATATTTATAGTGGTATCTAAGCTCTTCACCCTATATATAGTTCTAACTGTAAAATATACCTAGCAATAGTATTCATGCTAATACTGACTTATAACTAGTTTAAATAGTAATAAAATTACCTATTATTGTGGATAATTATACCCCCAGTTGTGACATTCAACCCTACAGCGGAGGAAGACCTCATAGTAATAATCAGCAAAAGCCTCAGTGAGGCCAGAACTTAACGTATATAGCTGAAAATAACCACTAAGGTCGTAAAGTTGAGAACCTTTATGAACCTCTTGAAGATAGGATAAAATAAAAAGCCTGTAAAAGCTAAGTATTCTATAATCTATTGTTCTTCTATATCTAAACTATCTTCAGTATTTTATAATAGAATTAGAATTCCCCTTAAATCTATATAACTACCTATAACTAGGATAATATAATAGTGGATCCTAAATATTCCTTTATAACCTCTATAATAGGGAGTATTAATATCTTCTAAAAAGCTTAAGTAATATTATAAATACTAATATTAACAGGCAGACTCTAGATATTTAAAAGAAAATCGTCTAGCTATCCCATAATCTACTATACTAAGCTAATAATTTTAGAGACTAGTTATTAATTAGAGAGTATCCTAATATTAATATACTATATAAGTTACCAGATACTTTAGAGTATTATAATATTATAATCACTAAGGTTTTAGATACTATATAGCTGCACTAAAAGTGTCTATATCTATACTAATATTATTTATATATTAACCACACTTAATATATTAAGATTATTTGCTAATAAAAGTAGGCTAAATTCTATTATACTTACGTAGAGATTGTAAGTTAGCTTATATTAGTAGTGGAGAACTTTCATATTAGTAGTAGAAAACTTTTATATTAAGGGCGTAAAATTTTATCTTGGGGGTGAATAGAGTATAGTAAGGATATTAAGGTTACGGATATAGAGGTTATGATAAGTATTTAAATAGAGTAGCTATAGTTAGTAGTAATTAAATCTCTCGAGATATTTAAATTATATATAGCGTGAGAATGTAAGGGCATGAGGGTATAAGGTTGATGCGGAAGGAGTTATTAGTTATTTATTATCGAAAAGGTTGACGCGGGGTAGGTATGCCAGCTGCTGTAGCTGTAAGGGGTTCAGGCCCAGATTAACTTAGGGCTAGCTGCAGCAGTTAGCGGGAAGGTGGGAAAGCTGAAGTTATACTTCAGGGGGTAACATATCCACTAATAGTTACAATAGAGAGCAAGCTATCAGCCCCTCCCCTTACTTTATATATAAAAAATATAATTATAATATTTAACTTACTATTTAAAAAACTAATATAAAGAAAATTAAAAATATTATTAATAATAGTATTATAAAGATTATTTAATATAACCTTATCCTCTATAAGAACTATAAATATTTAATATTTTATATTATTAATAAGATTAAAAATAAAAATACTAATAAGGTATATAAAAAGTTAAAATTTATAATTTAAGGTTTTAGAAACTATAGTAAGTTTGAGATTCTAACATAATTACTAATAATTTAGTAAAGTAACTAATACTTAATTTTAGCTATAACCCTAGCTCTCCTTAAGTATAAAGATATAATAATATAATTATATAATATTACTTAAATTTATACTTAAGCTAAAATAAAGTTTATAAGATATATTATAGCTAAACTATCTTTATGCCTTAAAGAATAATATTCTCTAAACTTGATAATAATTATTATTAAGCTACTTTATAATCTTACTAAAGTTAAAATCTACTAATATGAAACTTACTCTACATATTATAAGAAGTAGTTATAAATAGAGATTTTAATATATAATCTATATTTCCTTATTTTATATACTTAAAATAATACTTTTAGTCTTATTAGTATATAAACTAATAATACCTTTAGCTTCTCTAATATAGTATTCTCTCACTGAAAGAATAAGAAGCTTAAAAAAGCTTTATTTAAAGTAAAATCTAAAATTATATTTTTAGAGACTATATCTCTTATATTTAATAGAGGTATCCTATTACTTTATAGTAATTACCTCTATTTATACTAAACGTATTAAGGATAAAAGCTAGCTTTTATTAACATATATACTATACCTAAGATATTTAAGAAGATATATATTAAATAATATATATATAGTATATACCTTACCTCTATATACTAGCTAGAGGCTTTATTTAACCTCTTATATATAATATAAAAATAATAACTCTTAAGTAATAATATTACTGTACTTAATAAATAGCTTAAATAGTAAATAAAGTATCTTAACTAAAATCTTAACTTTATACTACTTAAGCTCTCCAAAATATATATTTATATTTTCGTTAATAGTCTTTTTATTAATAATATTAATTTCTTATCTTAACTGGAATTTATAATAATTTTAAGCTAAAAGACTATAATTAGTAATAGCTAGTTTAACTTCTATAGTAATTTTATATATTACTAATTTACTAAAAGTAAGAAAGTTACTAAAAGTATACTTACTTTAGAGATTTATATTATAATAGCTAATATAAACTTTACCTATATAATAGTTATATTACTTAAGAAAGTCCTTAAATACTAAAAGTTTCCTTTAATTCTAACTATTATATATACTAACTTATATTTACTTTATAAATACTTTATGAAACTTAGTATTACTAAAGAGAAGTATTTAATAATTAATATTATAATATTAAGATAGTTATATAAATATTAAGAGCTTTATGAAATATAATACATTAATAGAGATAATAATATTACTAACACCTTTATACAGAATACTCTAAACTATATCTTTAAGAAATTTATTAATCTAAACTATATAACTATTTAAATAGAGAAATAGATAACTTAAGTAAAATAAATAAATAGATATTTAGATATTCTTTAAGTAAAAGAGTATAAATTACAAAAAGTACTATTTTTCATATATATAGATAGAAACTAAAGTATATAATTAAAAGAAAAGTTACTAGTGTTAGTTATACTATATTATAGAGTATATAGTAACTATATATATTACTATATATACAGCAGTATACCCTCTATAGCCTACTAGTTACAAATACTTAGTATCTAGCGCCAGCTATAGCTAAATAGTATAATAATTAGTAAGTAATTACTATACTATAAATCTAGAGCCTTACGTATTACTATATACTATATAATATAGTAATAATAATAACTAATAACTAGAATACGAGTTTATATCTATATAACAAAATTACATATAATATGCAATTATCCTAACGATTAAACTAATAATAATACAATACTTTTTTATATAACTTTAATTAATACTAATATTAACTTATCTAATATACTATCTTATTAGTTATTTTTCTTTTATTATTTATACTTATATTTATTTTCTTATTAGAAGAACATATAATTAAGTTATTTCTTTAGAGGAGGAAAGTAAATAGAAGTAATATTTTTCCCTTAGGGAGTTTTTAATAGTAATTAGTATATAAAAGTTCAAAATACTATAATACTATAAGGAGAGGTTATATAGTAGTATAGTAGCGTGAAATTACTGTAACACTAAAGTGTCTATTTTACCTTATATAGTAGCTACTTCCCCGATAAGAGGTTAGATAATATATCTATAATTACCCCCCAATTTAACTCTTTGGTAATCAGATAAAGCTACCTTTTTACTTCCATAGCTACTACTACGCGGGATTTGAGAGTAGTGGCTGGTAGGCGGGCGTGTTGTATGTAATTAGGGGGCAAAATCTGGTGTGTATTCTGTGTAACTAAACGTAGCCACGCAGGCTGCGTGAGGCTTTATTTTGACTGGTTTAAGTGAAGCGAGGCCTATAGAGACGCCACAAGTGCCTGAGGCTCGAACGATATAAACTCTAACGCTTAAATATATTATTTCTAATATATCCCTCTAGCCCTAAAGGCTATATCTATAGGCTAATTCTTTCAAATAATACTAATTTAAACACTTTATTTATATCTTATAAAAAACTTCTTTTATAACTTTATTACTTTTATTAAACTTCTACCTCTATAGTAGGAAGAATAATATTATTTATAGACTATTTAGATATTTCTTATTATCTAAACTAAGAATACCCCCTGGCGCCTTAAGTATCTTAGATATTCTTAAGCTTTTTTTAACTATATTATTATTAAATTTAGAGTTTATAAATTCTTATTAGTAGTTAAAAACTTTATTTAGGTTTTTAAATACTAATATAGATAGTTTCTCTTAAAATTCCTTCTATTATTATATTTTCAGTTAGTTTAACTAATATATTATATTAATCTAAATAATAAGAATATTAAACTAGTAGCTTCAGAGAGGCTTCGTAAGGCTGTTAGCTATAAGGTTTCCTAAAAGTATATACTTAATCTTAGAATATCCTTACTAAGTTTCTTATTATAGTTAGTAGTTATAAATATCTATATACTATAGCTTTATATATAAATATATTATTTTAGTAGTTATAAGATATATTATTTACTAGTTATTATACTGAATTTAAACTACTATATAAAGCTTTTATATCTTACTTTCACTAAAAATATTCATTATAAGGTTTATTTATAATATAGTAATAAGGTAGCTAGTAAAAGTAGCCTCTTATACTACTTATAATAATATTAAAATTTTTACTTTAGTTATTAATATAGTAATAATATCTTGTTTATTAGCTTACTATACTGTAAGACTACCAAAGAGGTATATAATATATATCTAAAAGCTTTTTTAATTCTTACTACTATCTATAGAGCTAGTATTTATAGTAATAATAAAGCTATTTTATAGATTATTAGCCTTATAGCTAAACTTAAGGTAGAGATCTTTAGTCTTACTAAGGTATTATATTATTTACTTAACGTTAACTTAGTAGTTATTTCTAGAATTCTAGCTAAAATATAATAATTAGCTAGCTATATAGATAATATCTAGTTTTATTATAACTACAGTATAATTAATAAAGCTAATATCTTATTAGTAGTATTTAATTTCTATATAGGAAACTTAATTAAGCTATAGAAGAAGTTCTTTAAGTCTGAGGGAAGTATTAAACTATTTAATATATTATATTTACTTTATAAGATATTTAAGAAGCTTTTTAATATAAACTACTTAAAAAAGCTATAGCTATTATATTATTTAGTTTTATATAACCTTAATACTAAGAAACTACTATAAAGTTTTACCTTTCTTAATATAATATTCTTTTTAGGAATTTACTAATAGTATAAATACTTTAAATATATCTTCTGAGGGGAAGGAAAGTATATAATTATTAATATAGAAAACGAAGATAATATACTTCTTAAGTTAGTAATATAGCTCTCCCACAGTAAACTTAAAACTAAGATATTTAAAATCTGCCTCTAAAAATATTACTAGAGAAGAAGAGATTTTTAAAAACTATAAAATATTTTATTTAAATAATAGATTTTTCTAAACTTTTAATAACTAAATAGTATCACTATATAGACTACCTTATTAAGTATTATTTAAATAAACATATTAACTAAATTATACTGAAGTAACTTAAGATTAAAATAGTTAATAATTACTATAAGAATTTAAAAAAATATACCTACTAATATAACTATATAGATTTTATAATTATCTTACAGCTATTAGTTTCTATAAATAATAAGCTAAATGTTAATTTTAAGGAGGTATTTATACTTATTAAGTTTATAGGTATAAATTTAGTAGTAACCTAAAACTTTTAAGTTCCTTATAAGAGTTCTACTAACTTTACTCCAGAAGTATAATTTAATATAACTTCTAAGATAAGCTTTTTCAGCTGCTATTATAGCTTCAGTATATAGATAAGTAAATACTACTAAGTAAAATATAGATAATAGTAATAGTCTTTACTATAGAATTTCTGGAGTGGAAGCTTCTATTTCTCTATATCTTAAATATTCTCTAATATCTAATTTACCTTATAGCTGAAATGTATTTTTTAGACTTATAATCATCTTTTAGAATCCTCTTAAAGTTTAAATCTTAGAAACTCCCTCTAGCTAATAACTTATATAATTCTGTAGCTATAGGTGGAAGTATTTAGAAGTATCTTAAAATAACTAGAAGATACTAGCTAAAAAAGAAGCTTCAAATAAAAGTCTTCTAGCTACTTTAGCGTAATATGTTATTTATTTCTTACACTTAAATCTCTCTTCAAGTATTTCATCTTCTTACCTTTCCATAATCTTATTTATATAAATAAGATTATAGAAAAATATAGTAAGTAACTTTGGAGGAATTAATAATATAAACTTTACAGTTTTATATAGAGTTTTAGGGGAGAGGCTAATAGCTTACTCTCTATTGTAACTATTAGTGGATATATTACCCCCTAAAGTATAACTTTAGCCTTTCAACCCCCCGCTAACTGCTACAGCTCACTTTAAGTTAATCTAAGTCTGAACCCCTTATAGCTATAGCAGCTAGTATATCCACCCTATATTAATCTTTTCAATAATAAATAACTAATAACTTCTTCCGTATTAACCTTACACCCTCACACCCTCATACTTTTATACTATCTATATATAATTTAAATATCTTAAGAAATTTAATTACTACTAACTATAGCTACTTTATTTAAATACTTATTATAATCTCTATATCTATAATTTTAATATCCTTATAATAGATTATATCTTACTTGCCCCTAAGATAAAACTTTATACTTCTAATATAAAAGTTTTCCGCTACTAATATGAAAGTTCTCTACTCTTAATATAAGCTAACGTATAATTTCTATATAAATATAGCGGAATTTAACCTGCTTTTATTAGCAAATAATCTAAATATATTAATTAAGTATATTAATATATATAATATTAATATAAATATAGATATTTTTAGTATAACTATATAGTATATAAAACCTTAATAATTATAATATTATAATACTTTAAGGTATCTAGTAACTAATATAATATATTAATATTAAGATACTATCTAATTAATAACTAATTTCTGAAGTTATTAGCTTAATATAGTAAATTATAGGATAGCTAGATAATTTTCTTCTGAATATTTAGAGTCTGCCTATTAATATTAATACTTATAATATTCGTTAAACCTTTTAGAAGATATTAATACTTCCTATTATAGAGGTTATCAAGAAATATTTGGAATTTACTATTATATTACTCTAGTTATAAGTAGCTATATAAATTTAAGGGAAATTCCAGTTTTATTATAAAATACTGAGGATAATTTAAATATAGAAGAGTAATAGGTTATAGAATATTCAGCTTTTGTAGGCTTTTTATTTTATTCTATCTTTAAGAGGTTTATAAAAATTCTTAACTTTATACCTTAGTAGTTACTTTCACCTATATATATTAAGCTTTAGCTTTACTAAGGCTCTTACTAAATATTAGTATAAAGTCTTCCTCCGCTGTAAGATTAAATATTATAACCGGAGGTATAATTATCTATAATAATAGGTAATTTTATTACTATTTAAACTAGTTATAAGCTAGTATTAGCATAAATACTATAGCTAGGTAAGTTTTACAGTTAGAATCGTATATAGAGTGAAGAGCTTAGATACCACTATAGATATAAAGTAAAAGTAACTAAATATAAAGCCTCAGAGGGCTTAAGGCTAGCTATAATATAAATATAAAATCTTAAGCTTTTATAGCTACCCCCTATATCTTTAGCGTAAATAACCTAATTAAACTCTTTACTTAAGCTTAAGTAAGTATTTAAGCTAGTTTTATATAGCTTTACTATAGCTAATTACTTTTATAATTAATAAGAAACTTTATCAAGGTTAGACTTCTTAAAATTATCTTATAGAGAGGCTAAATTACTATTAAAAAGTATTATCTTATTAAAAGAGATATTATAAGTTATAATAACCTTATTTTATAAAAAGTTCTATATCTGAAACTGGTTAGTTATAATATAGTTAACTAAAAAGCTAACGAAAATATATTCCTTAAGGTAAGTAAGGTAGTTACATTTAAGTTTTATATTTATAGTAAAAGTAAAATACTTATAGCTATATATATAAAAGTGAGCTAAATTTATCCTTACGGTATTATTCTTTTAAGTAACTTTATAAAGTCTCTAGTATAGTATTTACTAATCTAAAAAGCTTATTAGCATGCAGTTATAGAGAAATACTACTACTTATGAGATTTTAGACTAGAGATTATAAGGTAATTTACCTCCTTCCCTTATAGCTGTTATATAAACTTTAATAATAACTTTAATATATTTTACTCTACTATTTTAACTTTATATATATAGTGTGAATAACGTAAAGTAAATACCTCAAGCAGTTAGAGTAACTTTTAGCCTCTTATTTTTAGAAACCTTATTATTATACTTAAAGATCTTAATATTAATATAATACTGATATTTAAGAAGTAACATAAAATTATTAAATACTATAGTTATAATAGCTTCAGTATAGTTTATAAGATAGAAGTTCTATAAATAGTAAGTAATTCTATTTATAAATATTAAGGAAAAAATATAATTATTATAGTTTTAGTAATAAGGATAAAGGTTAAATATAATATACTTTTCAGAGGCAGTATATAAGGTATTCTTACATTTTATATAGTAAATAATCTATTTTATCTTATTAATACTATAAGCTTTATATACTCCTTAAGTAAGTTAGTATTTATTATATTTTAAATAACTATTAGTAATATAAATACTGTATATAGTTAAGATAAAGTAATTAAGAAACTTTCTTCTGAAATACTCTAGCTACTAATATTAAAGCTATTTATTACTTTTTAGGAATTTTTAAATAGTCTCTATAGTATATCTCTAGTAGTAATATATCAGGCTATAGTAGAGAGGGGGGACACTAGAGGCCTATCAGGTTCCCTATAAGAGAATACTGGCGTCCAGAATAATAGTTATTCCGGGCGGTGAAGCTTAAATACTAGTGTGAAGTAGTAGCTAAATGAGGGGAAAGATAAGTTTAAATAGTTATATAATATAGTATATATCTATTGAGAGATTCTATTACTTAATATAACTTAGTCTAATATATTTAAACTTCTACTTACTTTTAGATATACTAACTAGTGGAATTATAATAGTATCTTATATATAAATTATTTAGATATAATATACTATTAATAGCTTAGGAGAGTTAAATATAGCTATAGAACTAATTCCTATAGTAACTAATAGTAATATTAATAACTTTAGAAAGTAATAACTTCCCCAGAATAATAATAACCTTTCTGAGATAAAGTTTAATTAATTAATTGAGAAAGAAGTAATAAAGTTAAGAAAGAAGTGGAAGTTAGAGAAACTACTAGCTTTAAGAAGAGGAGAAGATATAAAGGAGAGTAATATTAGGAACTCTATTATTTCTAAATTAAAGTTAAAAAAGAGGAGAGGAGATTTCTTAGTTAAATAGCTAGCCTCTATTTATTATGAGGGGGGTAGTTAGTCTAACCTTAATAACTTTCTATTTAAACTTAGAGAATAGTTTACTATAGTGGAAGATAATTTTATAGTAAATAAGGATAAGGTTTAGTATATAAGCTTATACCTTAAGAATATTACCTCTTACTGTTAGATTAAGTAAATTACTATTATATATAGTAATAATATTAAGTAAGTTACTTAGGTAGCTATAAAGAAGTAACTTAAGTTAAGTATAGATAATACTAATACTAAGGCTATTATTATATCTATCTAGTTAGATATTATATAGTAGAGGATTAACTAATTCTATTAGTAGTTTATTAATTTTTATAAAATTATTAAGGTAAAGTATCTAGATATCCAGCTAGAGAAACTCTATATTATTAATATTATTAACTACTTACTACTAAAGTTAAAGAAAGTAATTATAACTAGAGGCCTCTTAATAACTTATTAGAAACTAAATTATATAGCTAAATAGATAGAGACTATTAAGTAATTAATAAGTTAGATAATTATAGTAGAAATTACTTTCAGAATATTAGAGTGGGAAAGCTATAGACTACTAGTAATACTAATAGTAATTCTATCTTAAGAGTTAAATAGTAAAAACTAATTTAGAAAGTAGGTTAATATAATTACTACCTCACTTGAAATTAAGTAAGAGGATACTCTATAGCTTTAAGCTACAACCTACTAGAGGCCTCTAAAATACTATAATTATAGTAAGATAGGCTATATATCTTTCTAGTGTGAGGAAGATACCTACTATATATATAAGAAACCTAGGTATATAGAAAGATTCTATTACTTAGTGGCAACTGGAGTTAATAGTATATAAATTCTATAGAATCTAGAGTTCTACTAATATTTTAAAGTTAAGATATTAGTCTATACTAGAAAAGGTTAGAGGAAGGGGAAAATACTTATTAACCTGGAGGCTAATAAGAATATTCTAGGTTAGAATATATTATATAATACTAAACCTATAGAGGTTAGCAAAAAGCTAGAAATATTAAGTTTCTAGAGGGAAGTAATACCTAAGTATAAAATATATATTATAGCTATAAAAATTATAGATAACTTTAGTATAATAAGGATAAGGTTTTATATATTTTAAGTAAGTAAAACTAGCGAATATAATATTATTTTAGGAATTCCCTGGGGTAGAGAGGTAAGGCTAAATCTAGAGTAGAGAATTCTAAGCTAGATTTATTCTTTAGCTATCAGTAATAATAGATTAATATATAAGGCTAAGGTAATTAATAAAGTTAAGAGATAATCTAAGTGTATATTAGTGATCTTAGTTTTATTAGTATTAATAGAGGGGAAGTAGTAAGCTATATAATAGTAACTTAGGGAAGATATAAATAAGGAGAAGAATAGAAATATTTAGTAACTACTAGAATACTAAGAGTAAACTTATATTTTTAATATGAAGAAGGTAGAAATATTAGTAGAAGAGGATACTTATATATATATAATAAAGTTAGAGGAAAGTAAGAAGCTTCTATAAAGCTTTATCTACCTTCTTATAAAGAAAAAACTAGACGAATTATAATAATATTTAGTATTAGTATTAGAAAAAGAATAGATTAGGATATCTTAGAGTTTAGTGGAAAAACTAATTCTATTTATCCTAAAGAAAGGGGGTAAGTTAAAACTATATATAAATTATAGAAAACTTAATAATATTACTATTAAGAACTGAATATTTCTGCCTCTTATTAGTAAGATTTTAGACTAGCTAGGGGAAGCTTTATAGTTTACTAAGCTGAATCTGAAAGATATATATTACTAAATGTATATATAGAAGGAAGATAAGTCGAAAATAGTATTTAGAATATAGTATAGATATTTTAAATATTATATTATATTATTTAGATTTCTTAATATCCTAGTAATCGTCTAGATATATATTAATAACGTTTTAGTAAGTTTTATAGATATTACTTATATTATTTATCTAGATAATATTCTAACTTTTATTAATATAAAGGAGAAGTATATAGAAGTAGTGAAAGAGATACTTAGTTAGTTATCTACTGTAGAACTTTATATTAATCTAAAGAAATATAAGTTTTATATATAGACTATTAAACTTCTAGGTTTTATAGTCTCCCCTAAGAATATTACTATAAAGGAGGAGAGAGTAGTAGTAATTAAGAAATAATTAGTATTTACTAATATTAGAGAGATCTAAGTTTTCTTGGAATTTATAGGGTTTTATAGAAAATCTATTTAGAATTACTTTATAGTAAATACTAGACTGACTAATTAACTAACTAAGTAGGTAAAAGGGGAGAATATAATAACTTCTAAAGTAATAAAAGTTTTTAAGAATTTAAGAGAAAGATTTACTAAAGTTTCTATTCTATATTATTTTAACTTAGTTTTATTAATCTAAGTAGAAATAGATACTTTAGATTTTACTATAGGGGTAATAGTAACCTAGCTAGAGGAGGGTAAGTGGTAATTACTAATATATTTCTTATAGAAATTAAGAAAACTAGAGTTAAGATATAGAATACTAGAGGTAAAGCTACTAACTATCTATAAAATAGTATTTATATAGAGATATTACTTTTTATACTCTTAATATAAAATTACTTTTATTATTAACTATTTAGATTATTAGTATTTAGCTATAAAACTTTAGCTTAATAGTAGATAAATAAGACTTCTATAAAATATATCATTATTTAATTATATTATTAATTACTAGCTGGGAAAGTAAAATCTAGTTAATAGTCTCTCTAAATAATCTAACTACTAACTAATAGAGGAAGAAATTTAGAATACTAAGATAGTCTTTCTTAAAGACTTCCTAAGTTATTTTCTAGATAGAATAGTAATAATATTCCTCTAAAATTAAGAATCTTAAATAAATTCTAAAGATCTTATTCTAGAGAAGTTATAAGGAATATTAAAGAAGGAAATTAGAGAAGTATAGAAAGAAGCTACTATAAGGAGAGAAGAGGAATTATAACTAAGAAATAGTAAATAGTTTCTTAATAATAAGTAAGAAGTAAAATTATAGAGTAAGTTAGTTATTTTAGATAGTTACTAACTTTAGGTTAATCTGCTAATAACTTTTTATAATAAACTCCTAGGAGGATATCTAGAAGTTACTAAAATATTTAAGAGGTTAGACTAAATATAATAATAGAAGTTAATAAAAAAGGATATTATAGAATATATATTCTAGTATATAATATACCAAAGATTAAAACCTAAATATTACCTTCTATATAATATACTAATATCTCTCCTAATACCTAATAACTTATAGTAATATATTAATATAGATTTTATTACTAAATTACCTAAATTAATAGAGTTCTTAGGGAAAAACTATAATAATATTCTAGTAGTAGTTAATAGATTTACTAAATATATTTTCTATTTACTAACTAGAAAGTTCTTAATAGTAGATAAGTTAGTAGCTTTACTGGTAAATTATATTCTCTTTAAATATAGAATTCCTTAGATTATTATATTAGATTGAGAATTACTATTTATAAGTAGATTTTAAGTATTTATAGCTTACTTACTGGTTATTAAGAGGAAACTAAATATAGTATATTATCTATAAATAGATAGTTAAATAAAGTATTAAAATTAGAATATAGAATATTTTCTGAAAGTAATAGTTAATTTCAACTAGAATAATTAGATAAAATAATTATTTATAATTAAGTTTATATATAATATCTCTATCTATAATACTACTAAGGTTATACTAATAGATATTTTAATAAGCTACTTTCTGAAGGAATTTTATAATAATATTTTAGAAGAAGTTAAACCTAAAACTATTCTAATAGTAGAGGAGAGAGTAAGATATCTCTACTTATATTACTAGTAGCTTAAAGCCTTTCTATAGGAAGCTAATAAGGAATATATAAAATAGTATGATAAAAGGAGGGGGTAATTAGACCTTAAGGTTAGTAATTATATATTACTTTTAACTAAGAATATTTAATAAAAATAGCTAGCTAAGAAGTTATCTAATAAATACCTAAGGTTATTTAAAGTAATATA
This sequence comes from Colletotrichum lindemuthianum, assembly GCA_001693025.2. Taxonomy (NCBI): domain Eukaryota; kingdom Fungi; phylum Ascomycota; class Sordariomycetes; order Glomerellales; family Glomerellaceae; genus Colletotrichum; species Colletotrichum lindemuthianum. The sequence continues at coordinate 102,344 of MASP02000137.1, read as the reverse complement.
GATAGTTAATAGACGATAAGTATTTCAACTTAACTTTAAGAAGAAATATTAAATTCTTAATATTTTCTCTCTATCCTAATTAGAAATATATAGAGGGAAGCTATAGAAGCTTCAGGTGATTCTTATTAGAAATTTAGAAGATAATATATATAAGGTTAATTATATTACAGATTATAAAGGATTTTAAAGGAATTAATAGTATTTAGTTAAGTAGAAGGAGTATAAAGTGGAGGAAAACTTATAGAAACCTTAATATTACTTCTTGATAAAGTTAAGATCTAAATATAAGGTAGAACTTCAGAATATTACTAATAGTTTATAAGAAAGTTAGTAAAGTTAGATTATTAGTAAAATAAAGCTAAAAAGTTTATATTAGCCTGAAAGCTAGAGAAAATATAATAAGTCTGAAGGTAGTAAGTAAAATTCTAAAGGAAATACATATATAGAATATTAGGAGAAAAGTAGGGGGAAACTAAATTACTGGATATTATTATTATTATTTCTACTAATATTATTACTATTATTATTACTTTTTTTAGTAGAGTTTTTAGGAGATAGTAAATAAGAATTAAAATTATTAATATACTATAAGAAGAATATTAAGAGAGAGGAAGTTACTAGAGGGAAATTAGAAGAGAGAAGAGATATTAATAATATAAGAATAAGTTAAAAATTACTTTAGAAAAGTAATTTAGAAGCCTGTGAGGATAGTAGTTTAAGTTTTAATAATATAGATTTATACTTTCTATATTAGGTAAAGAGTGGCAGTAATCTGGAAACTTTACTCTAAGAGGTAGTTTTACTATAAAATAGTAGAGACTATAATTTTAGCGGCTATAATTTAGTATTTATAGGTTAACTACTTAGCCTTCTTATTCTTAATTTTATATTTAATATTAAACTTATTAATATAGAAAGTTTTAGTCTGGAGGATTGTTTTAGCTGCAGTCTGTATTTTAATAAGCTTCTTCTATAAAACTAGTTAGTAGAGAAATATTAAAGGTTAGAAATATAAAAAATTACTTTGGTTTTATAGATAGTAGTGAGTAAGTTAGATTCTAATAAAAAATTGTTAAAAGAATAGTGGAAAATTAAAATAGAGGAAGTAGTAATATAAGTAGCTTAGGAAATATTAGAAAGAAATTCTTAGCTATAGAAGTAGCTTATAAGAGGGGGAATAGAGAGATACTAAAATATATCTTTTACTATATATAGTAGTATAATTATAAGGATATAGTTCCCTATAGCCTATATAGAGAGCTAGAATAGCTAAAATTATATAACTAATAGAGCCTGAAGCTACTATAGAATAAAAGCCTCTTATAGCTACTACTAGTTAGCCTACTAAGTTAAAGTCTTATAACCTATAGAAACCTACTTTTTACTATTTTCCCTTTCCTTACCTAAGCTTTTAGCTATACTCTTATAATTTTTTAACTTCTATCTCTCTAAGGAGGTAAGACTGAAGTTTCAGTAATAACTTCATTATAATAAATAGTTATTAACCACTTAGTATTAGTATCTATATTAAGAATAATCACACTAGCAGTTTAGATACCTACAGCCTCCAAAAATTTAGCCTCTAAAAATACAGCCCCTGAAAACATACTCTCCAAAAATGCATCTTCCGAAAATACACCCTCCAGTGAGTATATAGTAACCCTTACGCCAGTTACATTAACGTAACCGGGTGAAGTAAGCAATATAGCTGCTAGTAACGTAAGCAATATAACTACTAGTAACGTAAGTAATACAGCTGCTAGTAACATAGGTAATACAGCCGCTAGCAACTTAAGCAATATAGTAATAGTAACTATAATAGTATTTATATACCTTCTTAAGCAACAATCTTTATTTATAGAGGCTATAATAAACCAGATATCTAACAGTATACTATTAGTAAGCCCTAGGCTATTAATAGCCTCCTCAGTAGCCTATAAATATTAGAACTACTTAAAACCTCCTAACTACCTCTATAACCTTCTTTATAAAAATACTACCCTATAAAAAATTAAGGATTAGCGAATAGTAATCTAAAATAGCTATAATCTATAGCTAGAAGCTTGAGAAATATAGAAAATTCAGTAAATTATAACTAAACTATTATATAGCCTATAGACTTTGTAGTATAACTACTACTATATACTATTACTAAACTCTTTATAAGCTAACTTTATAATATTTACTTACTATCTATTAACTAACCCTACCTTATAAAAGTTACACCTCTATAATATACTTTATATCCTTCAGTATAAAAGCTAATTCCCACTAAAATTTTACGCTAAATAGTTAGTAATTTACAGAACCCTAGATATCCCTAGACTTAAAATCTCAAAAGCTTATATATTTACCTTCTTCTACTACTTTAAGGCTAGAATACAAAAACACTTATAATACTAGAAGTTTAATAACTAGTAACTAAAAGCTATAACTCTAGCAGCTAAGTATCTCTAGAAGATATTATAGCCCTATAAGGAGGCTTCCAGTAATATTAATAAAAAGGCTGCTACTAGTAATAAGACTACTAGCTATAATATTACCGAAAGCTTAACGCTAAAGAGGCTTTACCTTAAAGGCTAACCTACATCTTCACCTATATATAAGATATATAGTAAGTTAGGCTATATTACAGCTAATTATTACTATAATAAATTCTATACCTACTACCAGAAGAATAGCTACCTTATAAGAATCTGCCGTAAGTATCTTACTACTAAAAGCTTACTACTAAAAAACCCTAGAAGAATATATAATAATAGTAGTTTCTTTAAGAAAGCTAAATAGTTAGTAAATATCCGCCTATACCTTAGTAATCTAATTAATTATAGGAAGCTTTATATACCTAATCCACTATAGAATACCTCACAGTATATAAGAGGAAGTTAGACACTCTAGTTTTCACCTAAAGATATCCAGTTAATATACTAAAGGGGTCAGATACCCTAGTAATTACCTTAAAATATCTAGTTAATATACTAAAGCCTTATAAGTTAATATACTTATAGGGAGGCCTCACTAAGGGGCTAGAAAATATCGTAAGTTAATATACCTATAGCTTTAATCTCTTCTTCTAATTATTTAAAGTTTCTTATTTTAACTATTTCAACTATTATTTTAACTATTATTTCAACTATTATTTTAAGTATTATTTCAACTATTATTTTTCTATTATTTCATCTTCACTAAAAGCTTCAAGCTACTGCTAAACGGTCAGCAAAATTATATATCAAAAATATACAGCTATATAGTATTTACAGACTTTAGAGGCTAAAACTTCTAAAGGGGGGAATAATTATAAGGATATAGTTCTCTATAGTCTGTATAGAGAGCCGGAATAGCTAGAATTACGTAACTAATAGAGCCTGAGGCTACTATAGAATAAAAGCCTCTTATAGCCACCACTAGTTAGCCTACTAAGTTGAAATCTTACAACCTACGGAAACCTACCTTTTGCTACTTTACCTTCCCTTACCTAGGCCTTTAGCCACACTCTTATCATAATTAAAATACTTATTACTAATATCTAAGATAATTAGAGAAATAAAGATAGAGAAGCTATAGAGATATACTAATAATTTTATAGTAGAGGTAGAATATTAGAATAAGATTCTAGAAATTCCAGCTAACTAAAGGATAGAGGTAATAGTAGTAGGGAATAGAATATATAAGATTATAGTTATTATTATTATTAGAGTTATTAGTAAGTAGCTACTTATAAATAGTATAAAAAAGTTTAGATATTTCTTTCTTTAGAATAGAAAGAGGAAATAGAGGCGGAAGAATAATAGTATTAGGGGTAGATATTATATTATTACTATTATTATTAGTATTCTGGAAATAAGATTATTAATAAGAAAAAATAATAACTATATCTATTTAGTTACTTTTACTCTATACTTATAGTAGTATCTAAGCTCTTTACTCTATATATAATTCTAACTGTAAAATTTACCTAGTAATAGTATTTATACTAATACTAACTTATAACTAGTTTAAATAGTAATAAAATTACCTATTATTATAGATAATTATACCTCTAGTTATAATATTTAACCTTATAGTAAAGGAAGACCTTATAGTAATAATCTATATAGCGAGAGCTTCAGTGAGACTAAAGCTTAATATATATAGCTGAAAGTAACTACTAAAGTTATAAGGTTAAGAACCTTTATAAACCTCTTGAAGATAGGATAAAACAGAAGGCTGAAAGCTAAGTGTTCCATAATCTATTACTCTTCTATATCCAAACCGTCCTTAGTACTACCTTCACCATAAAACCGAAATTCCCCTTACATATAACTATATCTATAAGGTTAAGAAATTAAATACTAAAAACAGTCTTTACTTAATTATAGGTAGTTAAAAATTTTAATAAAATAGAAAGTAATATAATTTAATAATAAAAAAATTACCTAGAGATTACTAGAAGAAGATAATAGAAATAATATAGAGGATAATATTATTTTTTAAAGCTAAGAGAATTATAAAGTAAATAATATCTAAATCTAAATACTAAAAATAGTATTTAATAAAATAGGAAGAAATAGGAAACTAGCTAGTAGTTATTAAAGAAGATTTAGAAGAGTATCTCAAAAAGAGGAGAAATTATAAATATAGTAAATATAAAATTTCTATAGTTAGAAGTAAGAAAGAAGCTTTTTTAATAACCTTATAGCTAAGAAAGATAGATTACTTTAGGGGGAATACTAAATTAACTAAAATATAACTATAGTTAGAATATATTTTAGGAGATTAAGATTAGCTGGAACTTAATATTAAGAAGCTAAAATATAAAATTTAGAATAAACTTCTAGATTCTAACTAATAAGAGATATTAAAAGGGAAGTAGAATATTATTTCTCTATATTAAATTTTAGTAGTAAGATTCTAAAAATAGAATCTCTCAGAGGGAAGATTATATTACACTATAATAGAAAGTGGGAATATTAGAAACTTATTAGGTTCCCTATAAGAGAATACTAATATCCAGAATAATAATTATTCCAGGCGGCGAAACTTAAATACTAGTGTAAAGTAGTAGCTAAGTGAGGGGAAAGATAAGTTTAAATAGTTATATAGTATAGTATATACCTATTGAGAGATCCTATCACTTAGTATAAACCCAGCCTAATATAATAGTATTTAGAAAAAAGCTTATATTATACTAACTATACTATTAAAATATTTAACTTCTTATAAAATATATAATATTTAAGAACTTATTAGCTATATTAAATATTAATAACTATAATCTCTAAATAGTTACTTCTTTATAATTAAATAAAATAATTTAGTTTAATATCCTACTAGTAATTTTATTTTTATAATTACTGAAAAAAGATAAGATTTATAGCTAAAGAGATATAGAAAGTAATATTAAAGAAATATAGTTTAATCTTCTTACTTTCTGGAATTATAATATAAATCTTAGTATTTTTCTAGCTTTTAATAAATACTAATTTAATATTATACTAAATATAATTTCTAGAGGAAGTTTCTTAGAAAATTATAAAATACTCAGTATCTTAAAAAATATAAATTAAGATAACATCTAAATTAAGAATAAATAAGTTTTAGAGAAAATACTACTAAAGTTTCTCTATATAGTAAGCTTACTATATAATATTATAGTTACTTTAGCTAGAAAGCTAGCTATATAATTACTTTTATTTAAAACTTTAGATTTTCTTTAAAAAAAAGATTTAAGATTATTTATTATTCAATTTACTTTTTTATTATAATATTAAGTATCCAACTTTTATATATAAGTAAGAAGTATATATAATAATAATATAAAAGTAGGTAGTATTTACTATACTTAAGAAAGTATAGAAGTTTATCTAAGTTATTAAAATATTTTTTACTATCTTAAGAGTTTAAATTACTATCTATAGTTTTTAAGATAATATTAAATATTTTATAGCTAATTTTATTTTAATAGAAAGCTTCAGGAAGCTACTATATAACTTTTATAATAGCTAAAATAATTTTATTTAGTAATATTATATTTAATTAACTATAAGTTATTAATATATAACTTTAAATATATAATTAAATTAGTAAGTAAGTTAGTAAAAATATAAGATTATTAACTTAAAATACTTTTATAATAAAGAAAGTATAACTAACTATTTAAACTTTATATATAATATTTTACTACTTCTAAAATTATATTTTAGTTAATATTTTTATGGTAAGATATTTAATTTTAGGAAACTAATATATATTATAGTATATAGTAGCTACTTATTAAAAATAGAGATTATTTATAATACTAAAATAATTATAGAAGTTTATTAACTATTTAATAAAATCCTCCTCTAAATTATAATATTAATAGTTAAATATATTACTAATATACTTACGGATTTAAGATAATATATAGATTTAGTTTAACTACTTATACTTATATTCTTAAATTCTTATATTATAGAGATTATAAATAACTATATAGATTCTTAAACTTTTCTCTATAAGATTTATTATATTCTGAATATAAATCTATTTAGAAGCTTTAAATAGAAGTTAGAATTTCCTAAAGTAAATTTACTTTATTAAGGTAGATTTATTAAAAATACTAATGGAAGTTAAGATCTCTAGAGTATTTATCTTAAATATTACTATAAGTATTTTATTTTATTTTACTTTAACAAAGTTATATATAAGAAGCTTTTAAGAAGCCTCTAAATAGAGGTTTTTTTAAATATCTACTTTAAGATTAACGTAATTCTATAAGTTATAAGCTTTAGCCTCTTTTTTTAAAGAAGTTATACTAAATAATCTATTAATTAGTTTCCTTAAGTATTAAAATAGAGGTATTTTCAGTAAATATCTTAGTGTTTAAGATACGTAAAATTATTATAATATATACTTTTTAGCCTAGTGGCTCTTTAGTATTATAAGACTCTTAATTATTATATGTAATTAGGAGGCAAAATCTGGTGTATTCTATGTAACTAAATGTGGCCACGCGGGCCGCGTGAAGCTCCATTTTGACTGGTTTAAGTGGAGCGAGGCCTGTGGAGACGCCATGAATGCCTGAGGCTCGAACGGTGCAAACTCTGACGCTCGAATGCGTTATTTCTGACAGGGCGAGGGAATCATCACCACGTTCAGTTCATCGTCACCGGCCGAGACTGTTGCGGGCCAGCGCTATAGAGCCGTCCATCACGACAACGTCCGAGGCTGGCCCTGGCGCCATGTCAACCCCACAGTCGGCGCTGAGGGTAACTAAGCTTCTAACACGAGCAGCCGTGTTCACGGGGCCGGCTCCAGAGAAAACACCCACCTCAAAATACGTGCCCCCAGTCGCATCCTTCAGCGCCGGATATTTGACCAGGCCGGTTGCCAGTCGGTTGCAGGGTCAACGTGGACATCAAGAGTGTGCGTTGTCTGATAGAGTGTAGATGGTCTGACGTTGTCGAAACTCACGATTATCAGATCCGAATGTGTATTTCGGCTTCTCCAGCTTTGACGCCACAGCAAGCGGGGTGTGAAGCTGCTATTGTGGACGAGGCACACGGCTCGGTAACCCCCAATGATTTACTCACTAGGAACAGATGGGAGTCGCCCACCTGCTTGAGTATCGGATCTCATAACGGGAATCGGATAACGAAAGGAAGCTTGTTTAACCCAAGGTGGCACTGTGGTTAACGGAATTGCTACAGAATAGTTGGGGCTCTTGGTGAGACACATTGTGCGAGCATGTAGGTACAGCTGATTGTTTCGGTTGTGTTGCGATGCTCTCATTGGTTGCGGGTATTGATGGGATGAGACGCGGGGTGAACGGAACGGCAATGTCTGAAGTAAAATGCTGCGTCCATATGTCGTGGACTTGGACCGAACAGAATGATTTGCTAATCGCTTGGTAGCCCTTCAGAGCTTCAACAAGATGGGCGAGGAGCAATGATGTCTTGGGTAGAGGGGCCTTGATTCGGTAAGAGACATGCCGTCGGGGTGGGCCTTTGGGGCTTAAGGTAACCAACCCTTGTCCAAAAAAAGGATGACAGACACGTATCGAATAGAACGATAGAGATGGGTCACGTGAGCCACAGTGTTCATGCAACACGTCTGGACACTACCAAGCCTGACAGGCGGCTCGCTCCACATCTGTGTACTTGGGGCTGCACAGTGCTATCTGGGCTTATCGACTGCTTACATAATTTGACGGGGCACACTCGCCTAAAGAATTTGAATCACACAACCTCCTCTGCAATTTTAACCACTCGCCGCACACGAATCCGCCTACTCAACCTTCACTCACTCAACGTTCATCCGCCAGAAGATCAAAAACAGCCGGACAAGATGGCTGTGGGAAAGTAAGCCTTGCTCTGCGGCCCCGCGTGCGATCGACCAGCGGAGCATGGCTGCCCGGCGATGAATTTGGCCCGACACTTGACTGACAAACCATTTGCCTCGCAGGAACAAGAGACTGTCAAAGGGCAAGAAGGGTCTCAAGAAGAAGACCGTGGACCCCTTCTCCCGCAAGGACTGGTACCAAATCAAGGCAAGGCTTCTCGCGACGATAAATCCCAAAAAAGAAACGAACAGCGAAAGCGTACTAACCATTGCCGCAGGCCCCGGCCCCTTTCAACGTTAGAGAGTGAGTTGCTATATTGCGCCAAAGGAAAGACCTGGAGCGCACATTCCGGTCGCAATGGCTTGGACCAACTTGAGGACGAGAGGAACTGACATATGGCAAATCATATAGTGTCGGCAAGACCCTGGTGAACAGAACCACCGGTCTCAAGAACGCCAACGATGCGCTGAAAGGTCGCATTCTCGAAGTCTCCCTGGCGGATCTCCAGAAGGATGAGGACCATGCCTTCCGCAAGGTTAAGCTCCGTGTTGATGAGGTTCAGGGCAAGAACTGCCTGACCAACTTCCACGGGCTTGACTTCACCTCCGATAAGCTTCGCTCTCTCGTTCGGAAGTGGCAGACTCTCATTGAGGCGAACGTTACCGTCAAGACTACCGACGACTACCTCCTTCGACTGTTCGCGATTGCTTTCACGAAGCGCCGCCCTAACCAGATCAAGAAGACGACATACGCCGCCTCTTCGCAAATTCGTGCTATTCGCCGCAAGATGACCGAGATCATCCAGCGCGAGGCTTCAACCTGCACTCTCACACAGTTGACCTCCAAGCTCATCCCCGAGGTCATTGGTCGTGAGATTGAGAAGTCTACCCAGGGCATCTACCCCCTCCAGAATGTAGGTCGTGGAGACAGAGGTCCTAGGCATGTGCAATCAAGTCGGCCGCCTTGCTTACTTGCTTCAACAGGTTCACATACGCAAGGTCAAGCTTCTCAAGCAGCCCAAGTTCGATCTCGGTGCTCTGATGGGCCTCCACGGCGAGTCCGGAACTGATGATCAGGGCCAGAAGGTTGAGCGCGAGTTCAAGGAGCGCGTTCTCGAGGAGGTTTAAGGGCAAGGGAGGAAAGACAGATGGTTCGGCGGCATGGGAACTTCAGCTTGGGATTGCTGGGGAACAAAATCGACAACATTTATGTCGTTACACAGGGCGTAGCATTCAAGGCGGCTGCGGGTTAGGTTACCGTAAATGGTAAATGGTCAATTTTTCCAACAACCCATGCTGGGTCTACGCAGCTACGCTTCCGAATCACGATGGCAAGACATGGGTTTCGGGATCCGATAGGAGGATATCAAGAAAATGGCGTCATTTGTGTATGTGGAATGGACGGACTCTTTTTATTTTCAAGTTGTCCATATCTATCTATTTTGGGCCACTCATGTTTCCCCCTAGTTCGCATCGGAGCGTGGAAATCCGATGGCCCTGGACTGCGCAACAAAGCTCCCAGCGGTCCTGGACAGCATCCACCAGCGGGGATAGAAGTCGGCCTAACACCATCTTGACGTCTTTACCGTAATCGTACCAGTCTCGTTTTACTAGCGAATTCGTTCTTCATTTTGTCTAGGCTATATCGGTCTGCATGAGACAAAACATCAACGACCTATACCTAATCTGCTCGGTGAAGAAACTCGATGACGACTGTCGTTGAGTCAACGTTTGTAGATAGGCAGAGGTAGTAGTGCATTAGGATCATACCTCTACGAAAAGCCTCGGGATCCTCTGAAATTAGCCAGTGACCAGCATCTATATCTGCAAGCCGGAATTTGGGGAAGAACTGTCCTATAATGGGCAGAACGTCATCCGGTATGTATTTGCTCTTGGTTCCGCGGACGAACAGCGCTGGCTTGTTAAACCGAGATTCGAGCGGATTCTTGAAGGGAAAGTCGCCCATGTGATTCAGTGACCGACCAAGGATGTCGAGCGGCACGCGAAACTTTTGCTTTGATTGTCCTGGTTCAGACCTGTGTAGATTTCCGAGCAGGAATTGACGGATCGGGAGCGACTGGGGATGCAAGGTATGTCAGCAATAGGCGTCTGGAGTCAGGGATGTCATTCTTCGTACGGTTTCAAAATCTTTCAGAATTTCGTCTGCTTCGGCCTGCTTTGTGACGTTGGCGGCCTCGATCTTTTTCATGCCTTGTATGTATTTGCCGAAGGCGCTTTCGAGGATTGCATCGACTGGCGCATTGTCTACGGCAATGATGTTCTGAACTAGCTCCGGAGACGTCAAAGCCAGGGTCATCGCTGCCTTGGCTCCCCTACGGTTGAGCCTGTTAGCAAAGTTTAAGGCTTGTAGATCCGAACGTTAGCTTACATCGAATGCCCAATGACTGTTGACTGACGAAGTCCATGCTCGGCGATGAAAGCTACCACGTCAGCTGCCATGTGAGGGTAATCATGTGACTGATCATGAGGCGAATCGCCGTGGTTGCGTAGATCCTGAGCAAAGGGTTAGCATCAAGCATGCCCGATGTACGACCGAGGGTACAACTAGTGCATAGACAGGTCTCCCAAGATCGCGAGCAAGCACCCTGCAGGTAATTAGCTACGTGCGTGAAGCTATATGGTAGTGTACTTACTTGCTAATACTTCGGTTGTTCTTTTTGGATCCGAACAAACCATGGAGAAAAATAATAGGACTGGGAGTGATACTGGGCGTGCGCCTGCTGGGCTCATGCAAATCGTACGACAATGTCAAGCTCCGCTTCGTAGATAGCATCCGAGGGCCGAAGCGCCGTCTGAAGGCACATTTGCATACTGATACCATATTAGAACGGATTGGAGCTAGGTCAGATATCGCGATGCCTCCAACGTCGTTGAGTTGGTGTCTATAGTCACGTGCTTGTCGGGATAGATAGCTACAGGTATTAGGAATTACACTACTGCCTACAAAGCTACTAAGTATTACTCAGCTGGTCTCTAATTAGAGGGATAATATCTAAAAGTAAATAGATTTTTACATAATATTAAGTTATACTTATTGTATGAATAATAAATTTCAAAGAAGAAAAAGCTTACTTTCTATTATAACTATTTTAAAATATTATACTTCTTATAATATTACTTTTTTTACTTACTTTTAAAGTAAAGGTCTACTTAATAGAGAGTTTATTATATATTATTATAGTTAGTACTAATTATATTCTTTACTATAATTATTATATACCTTTTAATAACTATAATAATATTATTCTTAGATTTCTTTTCTATTAGTAAATAATATTAATATTACATGAAACCTTAATTAACTATATACTTATATATATATTAAAGACTTTCGTTATATATATATATAAGATATCAATTACCTAGGTAGAATTAAAACCTTTAAATAATATAGTATAGTATATCTAACTTAAGATTATACTTTATAATAATACTATTTTAGCTTCTACTACTATTAAGTATTAATAATTTCTATAATAGATTATAATATAAGTATCTCTTTAAATAAAGTATTGCTTTATAGATTACTTCTATAATATATAATTAGTTACTTTTACTAACATCTATAGTGATATCTAATATCTTTACCTTATATACTATTACGAGCCAGCCCCATACGGAACATACTACGGAACACCCTACTTAAGTGCAGCCAGATAACAAGTAGATAACTTATTATTATATACCTTTTAATAAAGCTATATATAGCTTAATTAGTAGTACTGTTTATATACGCCTGTGTATATATATAGATACTAAAAGCTGAGATATTATTAGCTATAATATTATACCCCTATAAGGCTAGCTTTTTATATATAATAAGTCTACCCTATAGTCTAGAGTTTAATCGGCAGTTATATATAGATTTATTCCCTAGCTTATAGTATATAAGATAGCCGCTAGGGGTATATTACTTAAGCACTTAGAAGCCTCTACTATAAGGCTATAACAGGCAGGTAGTATAATGCAGTAGGAGTGAGAGAGGGGAGATAGTATTATAGGCTAGCTCTATACAGAATATACTACAGAACACCCTACTTAAATGCAGCCAGATAATAAGTAGATAACTTATTATTATATACTTTTTAATGAGGCTATATATAGCTTAATTAGTAGTACTGTTTGTATATACCTGCGTATATATATAGATACTGAAGGCTGAGACGTTATTAGCTGTAACGCTATATCCCTGTGGGGCTAGCCCTTCACATATATAGTATTTAATATAGATAATAGAAAAGAGTTAGATCTATATAAAATCTAGTTTATAGTTAGTTTAAATTATAATATAATTACTTATTAGTATAGATAGTTATAATTTTAGGTTTAATATTAAGCCTTATAGTCATAGAAAACCTAAAAGTAATAATTAATAAGAGTATCAATGACACTAAAGCTGTATATATATAGCTAAAGATAACTACTAAAGTAATAAAATTAAGAATTTTTTGAATTTGTTAAAAACAAATTGATTATTAAGAACTAAGTATTTTTATTAGTATATTACTTTTCTTTATTTTTTATAGGAGAATAAAACCTTTTTCAGAAATATATTACTATTAGTAATTAAAAATATATAATACTAACGTTTAAGTATTCTAATGTTATAAATATTACTGTTATAGGCTACGTTTAGATATTTGGTTAGGATTATGCCTAGGTATCTAAAGCTGATCCTCTTACTTAGTGGGGCCCCAGTGGACTCTATATAGTATTATATATATAGACTTTTCCAGGTATTTATGAAAGCTTCTCTTTTACTTTTTAGTTTTAAATAAATAGTATTTTATAATACCTTTTAGTTAAATAAACTTAGGTTTAGCTTTAGAATTTAGTTTTATTTACTATGTAGATAATATTAGGTAAAGTATAGCTTCCTACTAATTAAGTATATAATTTACCCAAGTGAAGCTTTCAGAATATAATATTATATAATAGGTAATTAACTAACTAATATAAAGAATATTAAACTTCCCCAGAATATTTCTATAAATAGTAACTTTATAAGTAAATTACTTTAGTAGTAATTATAATATATTTTAAGCTCTCTTTACCAGAGAATTAATAAATTTAAATATAAATTAGTAAGATAAGATATTATAGTAAAAAATAACCTTTATATAGCTACTATAATAAATACTTCTAACTTATATTAAAATACTCTAGTAGCCTCTAGAATAATATCTATTAAAATACTAACTCTTAAGGTTAATAATATTACTATTTAGTTACTTTTGCTTTGTACCTGTGGTGGTATCTAAGCACTTCACCCTATATGTGGTTGTAACTGTAGAATTTACCCGGCAACAGCATTCGTGCCAAAATAATATTACTATATCTTTATTAATAGCTAACTATTAAAGAAAGTTTTTGTTTCTATTTCTAAGGTTTTTAAATAAATAGAGAGAATATTAAATATGAACCTAAAAAATAAAAGTTAAGCTTAAAATTGACTACAATTCCTTTGATAGTAATTAATAATACTAATAATTAATTTATTTCTATTTAAATTTCAGTTTCTAATAAGTAGCTACGATTTCCTATATTACTAAAAGGTTAGAGAATTTCTATAATCTAGATAATCTTATAAATTATCGTAATAGAATATATCTAAATCTAGATAGTTAGTTTCATATTATCACTTAATTATAATGTTTTTAATAAAAGGAAAATAAGTATTTAATTATTTTTCTATCTTAATTTAGGAAGATTCTAGTTAATATTAGAAGGTATATATAATTAAATACAATTTCAATTTTCCTACTGATGGCTATTTTACTTTCCTACCTCAAGAAACTATTTATTATAGTTAACTTCCCTATAAACTATAGATTCTAATTATCTAAAGTTTAAATAAAATTTAGAAGCTTAAATATATAAAAGAAATATTAGGCTACTATTAGCTACTCTACTGAGAATTTACTATTTATAATATAGAGGGTAATATTATAATAGTTAAAGTAATTAAGAAGTAATAATAATACTGAAGCTTTAGTAATTTTTTTTCTACCTCGAAGAAGTATTTTATTTAATTACTTTTGCTTTATATCTATAGTGGTATCTAAGCTTTTTACCCTATATATAGTTCTAACTGTAGAATTTACCTAGTAATAGTATTTATACTAATGCTAACTTATAACTAGTTTAAATAGTAATAAAATTACCTATTATTATAGATAATTATACCTCCGGTTATAATATTTAACCCTATAGTGGAGGAAATCCTTATAGTAATAATTAGCGAAAGTTTCAGTAAGGCTAAAGCTTAATATATATAGCTAAAAGTAACTACTAAGATTATAGAATTAAGAATCTTTATAAATCTCTTGAAGATAAAATAAAATAAAAAGCTGAAAGCTAAGTATTCTATAATTTATTATTCCTCTATATTTTAACTATTCTTTAGTATTATCTTTATAATAGAATTGAAATTTCCCTTAAATTTATATAGCTGCCTGTAACTAGAGAAATATAATAGTAGGTTTCAAATATTCTATTATAACTTCTATAAATAGAAATATTAATATTTCCTAAAAACTTACGTAATATTATAAATATTAATATTAATAAATAAACTGTAGATATTTAGAAGAAAATTATCTAGCTATTTCATAATCTACTATATTTAGCTAATAATTTTAGAAATTAGTTATTAATTAGATAATATTTCAATATTAATATATTGTATTAGTTACTAGATATCTTAAAATATTATAATATTATAATTACTAGGGTTTTAAATACTATATAATTATATTAAATACTTTTATATTTTTATTAATATTATGTATATATTAGCTATATTTAGCTAATATATTAAGATTATTTACTAATATAAATAAGCTAAATTCCATTATACTTATATAGAGATTACAAGTTAGCTTATATTAATAGCGGAGGATTATTATATTAATAGTAGAAAGGTTTTATATTAGAAGCAAAAATTCTTATCTAGAAAGTAAGAATATTAAGGTTACAAATATTAAGGTAATAATAAGTATTTAAATCAAGTAGCTATAATTAGTAGTAATTAAATTTCTTAAGATATTTGAATTATAAATAGATAGTATAGGGATATAAGAACATAAGGTTAATATAGAAGAAGTTATTCGTTATTTATTATTAAAAAGGTTAACGTGGGGTGGATATACTAGATACTATAGTTATAAGAGGTTTAGGTTTAAATTAACTTAAGGTTAGCTATAGTAGTTAGCAGGGGGTAGAAACGCTAAAATTATATTTCAGGAGGTAATATATCTACTAATAGTTATAATAGAAAGTAAGCTATTAGCTTCTTTGAGAAGTATTTTCAAAACTATCAGAATATTTATTATTACTATAAATATAGGAGGGGCTGATAGCTTGCTTTCTATTGCGACTATTAGTGGATATATTACCTCCTGAAGTATAATTTTAGCTTTTCTATGCTTCTACTAACTACTGCAGTCAGCCTTAAGTTAATTTAAGCCTAAACTTCTTGCAGCTATAGCTAGCATATTCACCCTATATTAATCTTGTTGATAATAAATAACTGATAATTTCTTCTGTATTAACCTTATAGTTTTACGCTCTTACGCCCTTATGCTATTTATATATAATTTCAATATCTTGAGAGATTTAATTACTACTAATTATAGCTACTCTATTTAAATACTTATTATAATCCTAGTATTTATAACCTTAATATTCTTATTCTCCAGATAAAGTTTTATATCTTTAATATAAGAGTTTTCTATTACTAATATAAAAGTTATCTACTACTAATATAAGCTAATTTATAATGTTTATATAAGTATAGTAGAATTTAGTTTACTTCTATCAATAAATAATCTTAATATATTAAATATATTAAGTATAGCTAATATATAAATAATATTAATATAAATATAAATATATTTAATACAGCTATATAGTATTTCAAAGTCTAGTAACTATAATATTATAATACTCTAAAGTATCTAGTAACTAGTATAGTATATTAATATTAAAATAATATCTTATTAATAACTAGTTTCTAAAGTTATTAACTTAATATAGTAGATTATAGAATAGCTAGATAATTTTCTTCTAAATATTTAGAGTCTATATATTAATATTAGTATTTATAATATTACGTAGGTTTTTTAGGAGATATTAATATCCCTGGTTATAGAACTTATAAAAGAATATTTAGGATTTACTATTATATTTTTCTGGTAATAGGTAGCTATATATAATTGAGGGAAACTTTAGCTCTATTATAAAGAATATAGAAGAGTGATAGATTATAAAATACTTAGCTTTCAGCTTTTTATTTTATTCTATCTTTAAGAGGTTTATAAAAGTTCTTAAGTTTATAATCTTAGTAGTTACTTTTAGCTATATATATTATATTTTAGCTTTATTAAGGTTTTTGCTATATAGATTATTACTATAAAGTTCTTCTTTACTATAAAGTCAAATATTATAACTAGAGATATAAGTATTTATAATAATAAGTAATTTTATTAGCATTTAAATTAGTTATAAGTTAGTGTTAGTATGAACACTATTACTAGGTAAACTTTACAGTTAGATTTATATATAGAGTGAAGAACTTAGATACTACTATAAATATAAAGTAAAAGTAACTAGATTACTATAAATATAGTAAAGAAAATCTATATTTATAGAAACTATATAGTATATAAATATGAGAAGGCTAATATATAGATAATAAAAATTAAAGCTCCTTTAAATTATACTGGAAATAATTAGGAAAATAGTATTTTTCTATTTAGTAATAGTAAGAATTTAGGGAAAAGTAACTTTAGAGTGAAGTTAAACTTTAAAGTTAACAGAAATAGAAGTAATAAAATAGAAAAGGTAAAAGGAAAGAATATAATTAAGTAATTAGTAGTTAGTTACTATTTAGGCTAAAATTAATAGACGTTACTTTATTAATATATTTATTAATATAAACTATAATACTTATATTATTATTAATATTCTTTTATAAAGCAACTTTACTTTCCGCTGGTTAATAGATTGAAAAGATAAATAAGAAAATATATTACTAAGTTATTATCTAATAATTTAGTAATATTTAGGAGGTAGCTATTTTAATACTGAAAGTTAGTAGTTATATATAAAAAGGTTAAATTTATATTATAGAGAATCTCCAGTTACTTTTATATTTTAGAAGATTATAAATAAAAGATAACTATATTATTAAACATATTAAAGCTTAATAAATAATCTAGAGGAATAATAATATAATAATCTATCTGAAATATTAGAATAAGCTAATATAACCTAAGGAAATTCAGTTAATTTACCTACTTAATACTAATCTATTAATATTTATTTATTAATATACTATATAAGATACTAATATAATGCTAATTACCTACCAAATTATATCTATTAGTATAGTAGATATTAAGAAAGTATTAATCTTAAAAATAGAGGTAAATCTACAAGATTATACTTTCACAAATATCTTAAAAGAAGTTCCAGATTTATTCCACTTCAATATAATATATAAATTACGTTTTAGCTAAGTATAAATAAATTATTATCTTCTACTAATTTGTTATAATAAGAAATAGGAATCTAATTTTCTATAGATTTCTTTATAATATATTATAAAAGAAATAGTTAGTGTTTAAAAGAAACTTTAAAGAACCTACTTAATAAAGAATTTATTAAGATAAATAACTTCTCTACTAATATTTTAGTCTTTTTTATAGGGAAGTTAAATAAAGAAATATATTTTCATATAAATTATAAAGCTCTTAATATAATTATAAATAAGAAGTATCATTATTCTTCTCTTATATCAAAGATTCTCTAGAGGGTTATTATAGTTTATTAGTATATTAAGCTTAATATTATTACCATATTCTATAAAACTAGAGTGAATAATGTAAATTAAGAGATAATAGCGTTTTAGACATATTATAGTTTCTTTAAATAAATAGTATATTTCTTTAAACTTATTAGTATTTCTATTATATTCCAATAGTATATTAATAGTTATCTATAATAGTTTATAGATACATTTAATATAATATATATTAATAATACTCTTATTCATATTAGTAGTATATAATAGAAATATAAAGAAAAGATTTACTAAATATTTAGCTACCTTACTAATATAAATTTAAAGTTAAACTTTAAGAAATACAAAATTTTAGTTACTATAGTTAATTATATTAGGTTTATTATATTAACTGGAAAGAGTTTCTCATATAACCTAAAGAAATTAGAAGTTACTACTAATTAGCTACCCCCTAAGTTACTTAAGAATATCTATAGTTTCCTTAAATTTATAAATAACTATAAGGATTTTATATTATAGTATACTATTATCATAAAGCTTCTAAATAAGCTAATTTGGAAGTATACTTCCTTTAACTGAAGATTAAAATAATAGGAGACTTTTCTTATATTAAAATACCTCTTTACTATAGAATTAGTTTTATAAATATTTAACTTGAATATTTTAATTATAGTAGAATCTAGCTATTTTAAGTTTACTTTAGGTAATATATTAACCTAAGATAATAAGACTAATGTAAGATATTTAGTAGCTTTCTACTTTTAATATCTAACCTCCATGGAATTTAACTACCTAATATATAATAAGAAACTTCTCATAATATTAGCCTATTTATAAATATAGAGGGTAAAGCTATAAAGTATTAGGAAGTTTAAAAGTCTTACTAATTATAAAGATTTTAAGTAATTTATAAAAAAGTAATAACTTATAGAAAGGTGAAGTTAGTAAATAGAGAAGCTATTTTAATATACTTTTTACCTTTTTTCTTACTTTTACTCTGTATTTATAGTGGTATTTGAGCGCTTTACTCTATATATAGTTCTAACTGTATAATATACCTAGTAATAGTATTTATACTAATACTAACTTATAAATAATTTGTTTGGTAATATAATTACCTATTATTATAGATTTGTATACCTTTAGTTATAATATTTAACTTTATTGTAGAGAAAGACTTTATAGTAATAATCTATATAGTGAATATTTTAGTAAGGCTAAAGTTTAATATAATTAACTAAAAGTAACCACTAAGATTATAAGGTTAAGAATTTTTATAAACCTCTTAAAAATAAAATATAATAGAAAGTCTGTAAAAGCTAAGTATTCTATAATTTATTATTTTTCTATATCTAAACTATCCTTAGTACTATCTTTATAATAAAAACGAAATTCCTCTTAAATCTATATAGCCACCTATAACCAGAAAAATATAATAGTAGAAACTAAATATTCTATTATAATCCCTATAACTATAGGTTTTAATATCTTTTAGAAAGCCTAAATAATATTATAAATACTATTATTAAAAAATAAACTTTAGATATTCAGAAGAATCTTATTGAGATATTTTAAAATATACTATATTAAACTAATAATTTTAAAAACTAGTTATTAATTAGATAGTATCCTAATATTGGAATTTTATATTAGTTACTAGATATCTTAAAATATTATAATATTATAAATACTAGAACTTTAGATATTATATAGCTATACTAAATATATTTATATTTATTTTATTATTATTTATATATTAACTACACTTAACTAATATATAAAAATTATTTACTAATAAAAGTAGGCTAAATTCTATTATATTTGTATAGAGATTATAAGTTAACTTATATTAGTAGTAGAGAACTTTTATATTAATAGTGGAGAATATTTATATTATAAGTATAAAATTTCATCTGGGTGGTAAAGATATTAAGGCTGTAAATATTAAGATTATAATAAGTATTTAAATAAAGTAGTTATAATTAGTAGTAATTAAATCTCTTAAGATATTTAAATTATATATAGAGAGTATAAGGATATAAAAATATAAGGTTAATATAAAAGAAGTTATTAGTTATTAATTATTTACAAAAAGGTTAATATAAAGTGGGTATATTACTTACTATAACTATAAGATATTTAGCCTCAAATTAACTTAAGACTAGTTATAGTAGTTAGTGGGGGTGGAAAAGCTTAAGTTATATTTTACGGAGTAATATATCCACTCATAGTTATAATAGAAAGTAAGCTATCAGTCTCTCCCATAACTTTTACCTTAAATATTAACTAGATATCTAAGTAGTTATCTTTATTATTCTTTCTAGGAGAAAGTAAAATATTTCTAAAAGATAAAATAATAAGAGGTAATAAGAATAAATAATATAAAGTATTCTAAATATTACTATTTCTATGACGCTTTAGGTAAAATATATAAATATTACTAATATTCAAATTTTTAAGAAATAATTAAATGTATAGAAAAAATAAAATTCTATTACTAAAAAGAATTTCTTATATGAATAGGTCTCTATAGTAATTCAGTAGGGAAAGTATAGCTTTCCCCCTAATTTATATATTAAAATCTAGATTACTAAATATATATTTAATATATTAAGGTAACCTATCTTTAGAAAGAAACTCTAGATATTATATAGTAAGAATAATAATAACTTCCTTAATAAGTTTAAAATTAGGTTAATATAGAAGTTATATAATTGTTTTCCTATAGGCTACCTAGAGTATAATAATATACTGAGAATTATAAATTATTAGTTTTTGTAGTTTAAATAATTATAAAATATCTACTAATTTATATATAACTAAAATATATATAGGGATATTTATATCTAAGGATAACTTAAAAAAACTTTCTAAAGTTTCTACTAATATCTAACTGGTTATAGTTTAATTTATTAATAAATTATATTATTAATTTATCTTCTATAAAAGAATATAATAGTTCTTACCTTTAGATTACTATAGATTGACTGAACAAGAGTTCTATACTAAAGAAGATAAATATAATAAAGATAAACATATATATTTAATAGTCTCTTAGTTACTACTATTGACTTTATGGAATATTATACTTTATTATAAGTAATAGAGAATTTAACTAGATAAATTACTTCTAGAAAAGGTTTTATAAGCTAATAGATATTATATATTTATTGTTTATTAGGTACTAGCTGCAGATTAATAAAATTATAAACTAGTATAATTAGATAATTTAGGTAATTTGAAGGATATTTATATACTAATTATAAATTAACTAGAATAATTTACTATTTATTATATAGCTAACCCTCTATAACTAGTAGTATAATACTATAAAGATTATAATTTTCTCTATAGATTATAATTATTATATTAATTGTATTTTAGAAGCTAAAAAGCTGGTGTTAATATTTAGTAGTAGTAAAATACTACCTACCAGCTAGTTAACAGAATATACTTAATAATTATCCATATTTATACTATAATAGTAGTTATTTAGTAGAAATGAGAAATTGAGGTAAATAAAATTCAGTTTCCTATAAATTAATATTATATTAATAATACTATATAGTTAAATATTTCTAATTATAAATTATTAAAACTACGCTAGAAGCTAATCTATTTATATAATAAGTATACAATAGTGAAGATTCTATTATAATATATAATTAAGCTGAATATATTAAGATTTACTTACCTATAATAATATATAAATATTCTCTGGAGGATTATGACTAACGTTCTACCTAGGTAAATAGTTACTAATAACTAGCTACTTCTACTAGTGGATAATAATAAGAAAGCTAAATAGCTAGTTAAAGACATTCTTACTATAAGAATATATTAGTTAGAAAGAGAATACTACTAAAAGGCTTTTATTAAGTAGAAAGAATATATAAATTTAACATAGACGTTAGTTACTATTATGGAGAATATAATGGTATATAAATAATAGAAGAAGAAATATAAGCTTATTACTAAAAATAATAATAATTTAACTTATAGCCTCTGGCTAAATAGTAGCTATAAAGAAGAAAGATAATATTCTAGGCTATATCTAAATATTTAACTAGAATTATATTTCGCTATCTAAAGCTAACCCTCTTACCTAGTGGGGTTTTAATAAACTCTATATAATACTATATATAGACTTTTCTAGGTATTTATAAAAGCTTCTTTTTTACTTCTTAGTTTTAAATAAATAGTATTTTGCTCCACTTTCTAGTTAAATAAGTTTAGATTCAACCTTCTATTATTATATAATATTACTTATAATTCTTAAAGAGCTTAAGTAATATTATAATTACTAATACTAATAGGTCAATTATTAAGTATTTAGAAAACCTTTATATTATAAATTTATAGTTTATTATAATAAGTTATCTCTTTAAAGAATAAGTAAATAGAAATATGACATTTTAATATAAGTTTATTATAATACTACTAATTATAAAGAATTTTGAAGTATTGAAATAGTATTATTATAGATATTCTGAATATATTCTAGTTATATCAATAATATTAATATATTAATAAGTATTTTCTAGATATTAGTTATATTTTATATATTAAGATTAGTTACTAATAATCAAAAACAAAACTGTATTATATTTCTATAGACACTATATATTTACTAATGTTAATTATAGAGAACCTTTATATTAATAGTAGAAATCCTTATATTATAAGTAAGTAGAGTTCAGTCTAAAGAATATTTAAGTTAAAAATATTAAAGCGTTTGACTAAAGTATTTTTAATTAGTAGTAATCTAATATCTTAAGATATTTGGAATATATATAGTATAATAATATAAGACTATAAGAGTATAAAAGTATAATATTATTATAAAAGAAGTAATTAGTTATTTCTTATCTATATAAACGCTAATATAGAGTAAATATACTAAGTTTTATAATTTTATATTACTTTACTTTATATTAACGAGAAGTTTAGTATAGTATTTATTTTAATAAGAAAGCTAAAGTTATACTTTCAGGTATAATATATCTACTAAACGCTGTAATTAAAAGTAGGTTATTAGCTTCCCCTTTTAAAATATATATAATATATTTTACGCTATATTTAAACTCTATACTTTAAGATACTAAGTTTTATTAATAGTTTCAATATTATACTTCTTAGCTTTACTGATAGACTTATCTACTAATAATATATTAATATTAAGCTTAATTATAACTATTATAATAAACGTAGAGAATATAGTAACTATTAGTTTCACTAGGGGAAGGTATATTATATATATTATTATATATAGTATACTAATAGGGTTTAAGGTGTTAATATTCGTAGTATATAGCCTATAGGCTATATATAGGTTAGGTATAGATACCTTAAGTAATTAGTTACTAATTACCTAGTAGTTAGTAATAACTAGTAGCTAGTTATTACTAATAGCGGCAGTTTCTGCCACTAGGCTATATTATATAGTTAGTATACTGTAGGATTCTAATAACTTTATAGTTATTATACTACTAATACTAGTAGACTTCCTTTTTACCTTTTAACTATAGTATACTATATTTCTATATATAAGATAAATTAATTAAATAACTTATATTTTTTAACTAAATAACCTTCTAAATTTCCTTCTTTTATTTAAAATAAGTCATCTATTTCTCTATATAAACTATTATATTATTTATATTAATAAATTTCTCTAGAGTATAGTTTAGAGACCTTTTAGTAAAAGTATTAGTAAAATTATCTTTACTATTAATTTATTATTTAGTTACTTTTACTTCATACCTATAGTGGTATTTAAGTCTTTCACTCTATATATAGTTTTAACTGTAGAATTTACCTAGTAACAGTATTTATGCTAATAATAGCTTATAACTGGTTTAAACGGTAATAATATTACCTATTATTATAGATAATTATACCCCTAGTTATAATATTTAACTTTATAGTGAAGGAAAACCTTATAGTAGTAATCTATATAGTGAGAGCTTCAGTAAGGCTAAAGTTTAATATATATAGCTGAAAGTAACTACTAAGGTTATAAAGTTAAGATTTTATAAACCTCTTAAAGATAAGATAAAATAGAGAGCCTGTAAGAGCTAAACATTCTATAATTTATTACTTTCCTATATCTATATCTTTATAATAAAACTGAAATTCCCCTTAAATCTATACAGCTACCTATAACTAGGAGAATATAATAGTAGAAACTATATATTCTATTATAACCTCTATAATTACAAATATTAATATCTTCTAGAGAGCCTAAGTAATATTATGAATATCAATATTAATAAGTAGACTCTAAAAATTCAGAAGAAAACTATCTAGCTATTTTATAATATATTATATTAAGCTAATAATTTTGGAAGTTAGTTATTAATTAGACAGTATCCTAATATTAATATACTATATTAGTTACTAGATACTTTAAAATATTATAATATTATAATTAATAGGATTTTAGATATTATATAGCTATATTAAATATATTTATATTTATACTTTTATTATTTATATATTAGCTATATTTAATTAAAGTATTAAGATTGTTTGCTAATAAAAGTAGACTAAGTTCTACTATACTTATATAGAGATTATAAGTTAGCTTATATTAGTAGTAGAAAATCTTTATATTAGAAGTATAAAGTTTTATCTAGGGAATTTATAAGAATATTAAAATTATGGATATTGAGGTTATAATAAGTATTTAAATAGAGTAACTATAGTTAGTAGTAATTAAATCTCTTAAGATATTTCAATTATATATAAATAACGTAAGGGCGTAAGGATGTAAGGGGAGGGTATAAGGTTAATACGGAAGAAGTTATTAGTTATTTATTATTAAAAAGGTTAATATAAGGTAGGTATACTAACTATTATAGCTGTAAGAAGTTTAGTCTTAGATTAACTTAACGTTAGCTGTAGTAATTAGCGGGGGGGTGGGAGAGCTAAAGTTATACTTCAGGAGGTAATATATCCACTAATAGTTAGAATAGAAAGTAAACTTTCAGCTTCTCCCTTGATTTATTATATTTTATAAAGTTTCTAATATTTATATAATTACCTTAAAGCTATAATATTTATTATTAGCTTCTTCTCTTTTATAATATTAAGTTATATAAGGTATTTATATAATATATAAGTTAGTATAAATAATTATAGAGATAGGGGGAAGATTATAATAAGCTATAATCTTTTATAAAAATATAGTAATAATATATATAAAATCTATATTAGTTACTATAATATAGATCTCTAAGGTAAATATACTTATAGTAGTTTTTTTACTTTTAGTTGAAAAGTAATAGATTAAGTTACTTTAGATTATAAACTTACTTTTACTAGTAGCTATCTCTTAATATAGAATTATTATAAATTTCAGTTAAGATAATAAGTTAATAACATTAGTAAAGAAGCTATTCATAAAAATATAAAGGTATACTTTAGAGAGATTAAGAGGGATAAAAGTTAGTTTTTAATCTAAATATTCTATTTACTATTTGATATACTTATTAAAAGTAGTAGTATTATTACTAAAAGGTTATTATTATTCTATTATATATAAGATATTAATAAATACTTTAGGCTAGTAAATTAAAGTAATATATATTTTATATATATATTATTTAATATAGCTTTTTTTAGTATCTTAGGATTTCTAAAAACATTAATAATAGTAAGCTTATAAGTTTAGTTTTTTTACTTAAGAAGGAAGTTTTTATTTTAATGGGAGAATATACTACTATTAAATACTAATAATATCAATTCTATAAGGAAAATCTTAAACTTTACTATAAGAGAGGTTTTTACTAATTCTTTATTCTCTTATTAAGTAAAAATAGTATTAGAAAGGCTGAGGATATTATTAGTTTATATATTAATTATATTAAATACCTTATAATTAAGTTAAAATACAAGGAGGTAAGAGTTATAAGTAGATATTCTTATATATAATTATTCTTTATAATATTTTAAGTATATTACCTACTAGTAAATACTAGCTTCAGCTAAAATATAAAGTAATTTAATAATTATTATTATAAATTATAAAAGATATTAGTTTTTCAGGTAAGTAAGTAACTTAGCTATAATATATCTTATAAGTTTAGTTTTAGCCTAAATATAAATCTAAATAATATCTTTTAGCTAAAAGAGGAAGCTTTTACTTTTGATTAATATAAAGGTATTAACTATAATTAATTTTTAGTTATTTCTCTAAATTATAGAAGATTAAATAAAAATTATAAACTTCCTATTATCTCTAAAATCTTAAACTATAAATTTTAACTTCTTATATATTTAGTTATTATCTATATTTTTAATATTATTAATAATTTAAAACTTAAAGATAATATAGTTTATATAGAGAATAGAATTATACTAAATAATCTTAACTATATTATTATTAATAATACTTCCCCGCTATCATATTATTCTAGTTATGGGTAGCTATATAGATTTGAGGGGAATTCTAGTTCTATCGTGAAGGTAATACTGAGGATAGTTTAGATACAGAAGAATAATAGATTATAGAACATTTAGCTCTCGCAGGCTTTTTATTTTATCCTATTTTTAAGACGTTTGTTAAAGTTCTTAATTTTATAACTTTAGTAGTTACTTTTAGTTATATATATTAAGCTCTAGCTTTACTAAAGTTTTCACTATATAGATTATTACTATAAAGTCTTCCTCTACTATAAGGTTAAATATTATAACTAGAGGTATAATTATCTATAATAATAGGTAATTCTATAACTATTTAAACTAGTTATAAGTAAGTATTAGTATAAATATTATTACTAGGTAAATGTTATAGTTAGAATTATATATAGGGTGAAGAGCTTAGATACTACTATAGATATAGAGTAAAAGTAACTAAATTAATAATACTTCCTACTTCCTTCTTTATTAACTTTTTAAAGGCGAAGCTAAAAGTAGTAATAATTTCCTTTTAGTAGAGAAATCTAAAGAAAGTTAAATTAACTTCTTTCTTAACTATAAGGAAAGCTATAAATTAGTCTTTTTAGTTACCTTCTTATTAGGAGATATTTTTCTAGTTAAATATAGCTTTTAAGAATTTAAGGAGTAATCTTATAGTTCTCTAATATTTAGTATATTTACTTTTATTAGAAGGTAGTTATATATTACTTATAATATAAGGAGGGAGGATATTATTATCTTTTAGTATCTCTAGAGTATTTAAAAGTTTAAGAATAATAGGAAATAAGATTAAGGTAAATAAGGTTTCTTAAGAGGAATCTCTAACTTTATTAGTATTATTATTATTATATTTATAGTAGAAGTATTCTTATATTTCTACTGGAATATATAGTTAAGAAGGAATATTATTACTTTTATAGTATATTTTTATAATAGTTAAGTGGAACTTTTAAGAACTATAAGGGAAATTAATAATATATATCTTACTATAGATAGTAAATAGGCGGAAGAAGCTTTACTATTCTTTCTTCTCTTACTATATATAGATAAGAAATTATAATAGGAAGCTTATAACTTAAGAAGTATTAAGATTATTATAAGTAGCTATAATAGTATTAATAATTCTTTTTAGATACTTATAGTAGATAGCTTTAGTTACCTTTTAGACTATCTATATTTATAAGACTATCTCTAGAAGTAGAGTAGAATTCTCAATAAGTAAGAGGTAGACTTTGAAAATAAGAAGTAAAAATATAAAACTATTCAGACTAATAATATTATTTATTAACTTATAAGTAGCCTGGAGGTAATACTTTTATAATAATAATAAGTATTCCTAATAGTAAATCTTATATATATAATAGAGAAGAATATAAAAATATTCTACCTTACTAATATTATTATAAATCTTAATAGATATAATTCTAATAGTTAAGCTTATTATTTTAGCTTCTAAATAAAAGTCTTTAGATTTGAAATTTATTCTAGTATTAATAAAGATAAAATTAGATAAACCTAAATAAATATTAATTTAGTATATCTTAAAGGCTTTTTATATTAAACTTACTGAAATATTAGGTAGAAATTAAGTAATATCAAAAGCTATAGCTATATTAATAATATAGAGGATAAAATAACTACCTTTAAGATAAGAAATATTAATAATAACTTTAAAGTTAAAGTTAATATTATTATAGAAAGTAAATCTAAATTAAGAGAAAGTAGTATTATATATTTAGTATAAGTAGTAGTATTTTTTAAAAACTATAAAAGCTTCTGAATTAACTGAATATCTAGCTTTATAAAAGATTTCTTAAAGACATATAATAGATAGATATCTAAAGTAATAATAAAGTCTCTAGATTTTAATTTCTATTAGATATAAGAAAGTAAATATCTCCTCCTTAGTTAATAATATTTATAGATATTCCTATTTATATATAACTATAATAACCTTCTAATTTTAATATAACTAATTATAAATATTATTAAAAGTAATACTAAAATAATCTATATTAGTAAAATATAATAAAAATAGGATTTTATAAGATATTATATAGAATATTATTATATTAAGTAGCGTAAGTATATTAACTATACTTATTATCTTTATAAGTTTACCTCCTTTTAAATAAATAGAAATTAATTCTCCTCTGGAAGTTTTGAAGAGAATAGAAAGAAGGATAATTTATTTTAGAATATTAAACTAGAAGTAGCTAGCTATTAAGTAGCTAGTAGTATCTAAGTTAAATAAAATCCCTTAGAAAATTACATCTAAATAATATTCTTTAATAATAAATATAAATATTAAAATAGTAGTCTCTTTAGTTATATTATCTTCTTTCGTTAGAATATAAGTTACTATTCAGTTTTAGAGGATCTTTATAATCTTTTAACTATCTAGAAATATAGGTTATTCTTTCAAGTAAGAAGTTATAAAGTTATTCAAAAGGTTACTTAGAGAATTTAATATTTTAGGTTAATCTTTAAGCTAATAGTCTTAAAGATAATATACTATTATATTATCTTTGATAATAACTTTTATTATTAACCTAAGCCTTAAGGCTTATATAGAATATAGCTATATAGGTTCTATAGAGCTACTATCCCTATAGTCTAGTGAAGAGTTTTTACTATAAATATAAACTTTTTAAGTTTATTATAATACTATTTAGGCACTATTGTGGTATCTTTTGTAGCTAGTTTCTAATATTAATAAACTTCCTACCTAGATCTAACCTAGTAGTAAACAGTAGACTAAATAGATAATATAGAAGATAATAAAAATAACAGTAGATATTAATATTATAGAACTTTTAATAGAAGTTCTAATAGACTAATAGTAAATAAACCTAATTATAGATAAGAACTAAGCTCTCTAAGAAGCTCTTATATAACTTTAATAGAACTATAAAATAATTTTATAGACAATATAAACTTCTTTTATAAAGAGGAAGCTTCTCTTAATTAATATTCTCTTTAATAGTAATATTCTTTATTTTCCAGTATAGAAGATAACTATATAATATAAGCTTAAGGTTAACTAAGTTTTTATTAGAAAACTAGAGAATTTTTAGTAGTTTCTCTTAACTAACTTCTTACTAAAAATCTAAATATAGATTAGTAATTTCTATATAACTTAGAGGTTTCTATATAGTTAGAATATTCATATCTTTCTTTAGTATCTTACTAAATACTATAAAAACCTCCACTATAATATTTAAACTCTTAAGAAGATATAATATCTTTAATAAGAATCTAAATAGATATTTACAGAACTCTTTATTAAATTTAAATTAGCTATAAGTCAGGCAGGAGAGTATACCTAGGTAGGGAATATCTAACTAAACTACCTATAGCTAGCTTTTTTCCATTAGATTTAGATAACTACTATTGGTTATAATATTAGCTGAATAGATTATTATACTATAGTTTAATACTACTGTATAATTGCTATAAACTTTAAGATTCTTAATTTAGAGTTATAAAGTTATAATTAACCTTAATTCTAACTATAGATAGAACTTTCAGTTAATTAGAATAGGAATATATAGATAATCAGTATAGGCGTAGCTTATGCCACTCTAGTGCTAATATAATACTACTATAATACTAGCTATCCTTACTAAGGGGGGTTAGGTAACTAAAGCTCTACACTAGCTAAACCTTTATTAACTACTATAGTAGATATATATAAAGTCTAGTAGGTAGATTTAGCAGTCCTATAGGTCTATATATAGGTTAATATCTATATTCACTATAGCGTTAAAGACTTTTCTATTACTGAATATAAGATATACCCTACCTACCCTCCTACAGCCTTAAATACTAATATCCAGACTTTATAACTAAATAAGGAGATTATAGATAATAAGGGAAAAGAATAACTCTCCAGAAGAAACTCCCTAGGGGGTAAAATAATATAACTATTAGTGATATTAGTATAGTAATAGATAAAACTAGAGAGATATAAAGCTAGATAGATAAACTATTCTTTCTAGTCTCTATATTTATAAATAATAAGTTTTTTATTTCTATCTAAATTAATAGTAATTATAATTATTATAGAGTAGTTAGTAAGGAGTTTATAAAGTAGTAGAATTTTACTATTCTTAACCTTCTATAGTCCTACTAACTAAAGATTATTCTGGATATTAATAAGATTATAGTTATTATTAGGATAGCTAGAGTTTATATTAATCTAGATAGATAGATATCTGAAGTTTTATTTTATATTATCCTAAATATAATATAGTTAGCTATTCTTAAGAAATTATAGTTATAATACTGAGGGATTATTCTTAACTCTATAAGGAATAAAATAAGGATACATATAATTAATAATCTTACTATAATAGCTATTAGTAATATCCTAAAGTATATATATATAGAGGAATTTACTAATCCTATTAAGCTATTAGTAATTATATTATCTAATATAGGAGACAGAAATTATAAATAGATAGTTACTAATTTAGTATAAATTAATATAGTTTCTACTATTATATTATTAATAACTCTGAAGTAGCTAGTATCCACCTTACTAAAGATCTATATTCTTTTTATAAACTTATTTAATAAGGAAAAAACCTCTAGCTTTTTACTCTATTAGGAGATCTTTAATTACTATATATAGCTTAAGAAGAATCTAGATAGAACTAAACTAAATTTACTTTAGAGACTACTTTATAATATATTATAGGAATATCTCCTTAAATTATAACGCCAGATTACTAACTTAATAGATAAAGGCTGAATATAGGCTAGCTTTTTAGCTATAGAAGTATCTATTCTTCCAACTAAGAAGCTAGAAGGAAAATAGTAGTTCTATATTAATTATTATACTTTTAATACTATTAATATTTATAATTACTATTTTTTACCATTAATTAAGAAGATATTTTATTTATTATCTAAGGCGAAATAATTTATAAAGATTAATTGTTGGTTTAATCGTTAGGGTAATTGCACGCCGTATGTGATCTCGTCGTATGGGTGTAAACTAGTGTTCTGGTTATTAGATATTATTATTATTATACTATGTGGCGTGTGGCGCTACGTAAGACTCTAGATCTATAGCGTGGTAATTACTTACTAATTACTATACTACTAGGCTACAGCTAATACTGGATACTATATACTTATAGCTAGTAGGCTCTAGAGGGTATACTGCTATATATATAGTAGTATATATAGTTACTATATATCCTACAGTATAGTATAACTAATACTGGTAATTTTTCTTTTTACTGTATATTCTGATATCTATCTATTTATATAAAAATAGTATTTTTTGCGATCTATACTTCTTTATCTAAATAATATCTAAATACTTATTTATCTATTCTGCTTAAGTTACTTATCTTTCTATTTAAATAGTTATATAGTTTAAATTAATAAATCTCTTAAGGATACAGTTAAGAATACTTTTTATAAAAATATTAGTAATATTATTATCTCTATTAATCTACTGTATCTTATAGAGTTTATAATATTTATATAACTACCTTAATATTATGATATTAATTATTAGGTATTTCTCTTTAGTAGTATTAAGTTTTATTAGGTATTTATAAAGTAAGTATAAGTTAGTATATATAATAGTTAGGATCTAAGGAAGTTTTTAGTGTTTAAGAATCTTCTTAACTAATATAGCTATAATATAGATAAAGTCTATATTAGCTATTATAGTGTAGATCTCTAAGGTAAATATACTTCTGGTAACTTTCTTATTTTTAGTAGATAAGTAGTATATAAAGTTACTATAGAGGTTAAACTACTTATTACTAGTTATAGTCTCTTAGTTTAGAATTATTGTAAATTCCAGTTAAAATAAGAGGTTAGTATTATTAGTAAAAAAGCTATTAATAAAAATATAAAAATATATTTTAGAGAGGTTAAGTAGTATAAAGTTAAGGTTTTAGTTAAGATACTCTATTTACTATTTAAGCTATTTATTAAGTATAGTAGTGTTATTACTTGAGAGTTATTACTTTTAAGTTATATACGAGAGGTTAAATAGGGTCTCTAGTTAGTATATAGAGGTAAGATATATACTATATATATATTATTTAATATATACTTTCTTAAGTACTTTAGGTATAGTATATATATTAATGAGGGTAAGTTTTTATTTTTAGTGTTTTTAGTGTAGGTAGAGGTAATTACTATAGAGCGATAGAATATCTCTATTAAATATGAGGGGTATAGTCTCTAAGAGTATAATTTTAGGTTTTGCTTTAAATAAGATTTTTTTAAGTTTCTTATCATCTTTGTGAGAGAATACTATATTAGAGAGGCTAAGAGTATTATTAGTTTATATATTAATAAGGCTCAAGGTATTATTTTAAGTATATAAGATAAGGAGGTATAGATTATATATTAAAGTCTCTATTTATAATTTTCTCATATGATATATAGAGTAAGTTACTTATTAGTAGGTTCTAGTCTTAGTGAGATTATAGAGTAGCTTAATAATAATTATTATAGAGTTTAGAGGATACTATTTTTTAAAGTATAAAGGTAGTTTAGCTATAATATATCTTATAAGTTCTATTTTAGCTTAAATATAAGCTTAAGTAATATTATAGAGTTATATTATTATATTTTTATATTTAAGGAGAGTTAGAGTTATAGTTAAAATTAACTACTAGCTATTATATTAGATTATTAGTGATTATATTAAAATCTCAAATTTACCATAGTTTCTAAAATTTTAGATTATAAGTTTTAATTTCTTATATATTTTATTAGTATTCTTATTTTTAATTTTATTAATAATATGAGACTTTTTTCATCGAGGATAGAGTTATATTAAATCATCTTTATAATAATATTATTAATAATATTCTTAATTTCCTTTTTAATTAACCTTTTGAATAGTAAGGTAGATATTATAATTATACCTTTTACATAGAAAGTAAGTAAGAATATTAAATCTAATTATTTTTTAGCTATAAAGTATATTATAAAATAAGCTTCTTAGTTAATATTTAGAGTTAGTAAACTAACTATATACCTTTAGGTTATATAATTTAGAGGTATTAGTTTAGTCTTAGGTATTTGAGGTTAAGGTAGTAGATTACTGACTACTTAAGGAGGGAGGATATTATTATTTCTTAAGATAGAGGTAATATAAGATATTAGCTATATATTTAGAGTTTTAGAGATAGCTATAGATGAAATTAGAGTAGCTATATAGAATTATAAGTCTTTTTTTACTGTTAGGCTATTTAGAGATCCTTAGTCTAGCTAAAAGTTAGTATATAGAACTATAAATACTAGCTCTCATAAAGCTATAGTTTTAACTATATTATTATTAATCTGTTATTTATTACCTTTAAAATACTATTTTATAGCTATTAATTAAAACTTTTGAGAGCTATAAGGTAGCTTAAGAATATAAGTCTTACTATAGGTAATAATAAGAGAATATAGCTTTTACTAGCTTTTTTTCTCTTACTCTATATATATGAGAGTCTAGAGTGGAAAAGTTATTATATGAGAGGTATCTAGGCTATTATATATTACTAAAGTAGTGTTAATAGTATACTTAGTATATTTACAGCAAACCTCTTCTATAGTTTTACATACAGCTTAGGCTTAGGTAATAATATCCAGAGAGGAAGCTAAATCTTCTGTGAGATATAGATATACTCTAAAAACCAGCAGTATAAGTATAAAGTTATTTAAGTTAGTAGTATTATTAATTACCTTATATACTACCTAAAAAGATACTTCTTAAATAGTAGTAGGAAATTCTATATAGTAGATCTTATATATATAGTATAGAAATATATAGTAATACTCTACTTTACCGACACTATTATATACTTTAATAGGTATAATATAAACTATTAATTCTATAGTTTTTACTTCTAATCTAAAATCTTCAGATTAAAAAGTTATATCTATATCGGTAGTAATAAAATTAAGAGGGCTTTAGTATATATCAATCTAATATACTTTAAAAGCCTTCTATATTACTTTTACTAATAGGTTAGGTAAAAATCGAGTAGCGTTAAATACTATAGTAGCGTTAATAATATAGAGTATATTATAGTTATTAATATAGATAATATTAATAATAATCTTAAAGTTGAAGTTAATATTACTTTAAATAGTAAAACAAAATCGTGAGGAAGCTATATTATATACTTAGTAGTAGTAATAATATCTCTCAAGGACCTTAAGAGTATACTATTTAACTAGATATTCTACTTTAGTGATGATATTATAGAAGTATATTATAGCTAAGTATTTAAAGTAGTAATAGAGTCTCTATATCTCTATCTCTATAAGATATATAGAGGTAATTATCTTCTCTATATTAAGAAGTATCTATAGATACTCCTATTTTCAAATAATAAGTATAATCTTTTTACTTTAGTGGAGCTTATTATAAATATTATTATATATTATACTGAGGTAATCTATATCTATAAAGTATAAAAGGAAGGATATTTCATAAGGAACTATATAAAATATAATAATACTAAGTAGTATAAATATACTTATTATTCTAAATATTATAATAAGGGTAGCTTCTCTAAAATATATTATAATTAGTTTACCTTATAGAGGCGTAAGAGTAATAGAGGAAATAACTAATTACTTTAATATAGTAAACTAGTAGTTAAGAGACTAGTAGTATTTAAGTTAGGTAAATACCTTAAAATATAGTATTTAAGTAGAAGTTCTTAAGTATAAAAGTATATATAGAAGTAGTAATATTATCTATAAGTTTACTACTAGTAGTGATACTTTTAGTAAGGATATTGATTATTACTTAATCTTAAAAGATTCTAGTGATTTTATTTTTATTAAAAGTAATAAGCTTCTCACTATAAAATAATATAAAAAATATCTTTAGGGCAGATTCTATAGAGTAGCTTTCCTTAAGATTAATATTTATTTACTATTATATAATAATATTTTTATTAGTATTAATTTCTAGTGGAACCTTAGGGTTATTATTATGAAGACTATTAATATCTTTATAATTTATAAGGAAGCTTAGTATACTACTATAGAGTATACTTTAAGGTTAGTAGTTAATTTATACCTATTATATAAAGTATACCTCTCCTTAAGAATATATCTTATAGACTAATAACTAGGTTTACTATATATATAGTATTTTTGATTAGTATAACTGTGTATGGATATTAGAAGTAAGTACTAGCCACCTGGAGCGTAAGGTTATATATATATAGAGGTATAACTATAGTCTTAAAGGTTATTTTAAGGTAGGTTATATATATAGTTAGTCTAAAATTAGTTTCTAGCTGCCTTCTAGTGGTTATCTCTATTATCTTATAAGTATTATACTTTTTAGATTAATAAGATATTACTTATAGAGGATTATAATTAGTTATAGAGACTCTAGGTAGTTACTATAAGGCTAAAGAGAGCTAATTAGTATTCTAATATACTGTAATATATACTTATAAGCTAGAGGTAGAAGGTATTATCTATTCAGATTAAAGTAGAGAAGGTTTTTTAGATATATATAAGTTTTAAGATTAGGATTTTGAGAATTTTATTTTTATTTTTATTGGGGTTTTCAGTAATAATATTTTAAAAAGTAATATTTTGCTAGTTAGAGAGGTGGAACTATTAATTCTTATTATTCTTAAAGTAATTCTTAACTTTTTAGACTATTTTATTAAATATAAAGTTAATAGTTAAGTTACTTAAGTGGTTGAAATAAAACTTAAGAATATTATTTTTAAGTTTAATTAAAAAGAGTTTTACTTATATATACTATAAGATACTAAGCTTAAAGTAGTAATTATAAAAAATATAGATTTTTGACTTAAGAATATTATAGAGGTTTCTACTATATTTTATATTCTTATTATATAATTTCGTAAAACCTATAGTATATTTAGTAGATATATTATTAAAAGGGATAATAGTAGTAATATATAAGAGACATTCTTAATACTTAAGTTAGTTTCAGCTGGAGTCTTAGTAGTTCTCTTAGTATTAGAGAAGCTCTGAGATAGTTAAATAAAGAGTTAGTAAGACTGATAGTTATAATAGAGGTTTCTCACCTGAAGCTATATATATATAGGCTAGCTAGTTTAGTAGTAGATACTTCTTTTTAACTACTTATAGTGAGAATATTACTAATATAGTATTTTTAATTTTTTGTTAGATATTATAGAGGAGTAATACAAAATCTAGCTTCTTTAGTATAAGGTTATTAACTTACTTAGGATACCTCTTAAGGTTACTCTTAAGGATAGTATAATATTTTAGAAAGTTAGTAATCTTATTATAAGTTTATAGGGAAAATTCCTCTTACTAAGCTAGTTAGTAGATAATTATAAAAACCTAATCTCTATCTATTTCTATTTTAATACTATATACTATAAGGTAGTTTCTGAAGTAGTAAATTATATATATACTTGTAAGTTATTATATTATTATAGGTTACTCTTTAAAGTTACTTTAGAATATTTAGAGGAGTTCTAGGCTATAGAGTTTTATATAGGTATATAAAGCTACTTAGTATATTAAATAGGTAGAAATTCTTATAGAGTTCTCCTCTATAATAATCTTATAGTTGATATTAAGGACTCAGCTGAAAAGTACTGAGTTAAGATATTAATAGAGTTTTAGAAGTATAAGGATATTTAATAATATTATTATTATAAGTATAGGGATACTTTAGGTAAATATCTCGCCTGTAGGGGTTAATTTAGATATTATTATAAAAGTGAGAGGAGTGTAGAGTAGGGAAGAATTATTAATTTTAGCTAGATCTATATAGAGAGGGATAGGGAAAGAGTTTTCAAGAGGCTATATAGGTTTCTCGAGAGATTAAAGCTAGAGATACTATAAATCTCCAGTACTAAAAGTCTGGTAATAACTTAAAGAGGATTATTATATTTACTAAATACTCTCTAGTAAGTAACTATCTTAAGTATATAGTTAATGTTTTAATAATACTACAGAGAGTACTTTATTTTAAACTAAAGTGAGGATATATAGTTAACTTCTTAATAATAGTTTCTATAAGAGGTTAGTATATAATTCAGATACTTCTGGTGAGATCCTAGAGTAGGGAGGGTCTGAGGTGTCTAAGTAATAAATCTTATAATCTTTTGCCTTATATAAACCTTAGGTGTAAGGTTTTATAATTACTTCTTCTAATATAATAAGCTTTACTGATCTGTAGTATAGTAGTATAATAGTTAGGTTAACCACTAATTAGTATTAGTTTAATTATTAGGGTAATTATATACTATATATAATTTCGTTATATAAGTATAAACTGGTATTCTGGTTATTAGTTATTATTATTATTATATTATATAGTGCGTGGCGCCACGTAAGGCTCTAGATTAATAGTATAGTAATTACTTACTAATTACTATACCACTAAGCTATAGCTGACACTGGATATTATACACCTGTAGCTAGTAGGCTCTAGAGGGTATGCCACTACGTATATAGTAGTATATATAGTTACTGTATATCCTACAGTATAGTGTAACTAATATTAATATTTAGGTAGTTTTCTATAAGATCTATATTATAGAGGGAGACAAATATAAAATAGCCTTCTAGATATATTTTAGTTTATTTAAATGACTAGTTACACTTTTTAGGTTAATTAGTATATTTACTATATTTCAGTAATATATTAATAGAATACTTTAGAGTATCCTTAATAATTTTATTATAATATATCTTAATAATATTCTTATCTATAGCTATAAGTTATAGGCTAATTATAAGGTTAAAGTTACTTAGATTCTGAAGTAGCTAAAGGAAACTAGCTTATATCTAGATATAGAGAAATATAAGTTTTTAACATAGAAAACTAAATATCTTAGTTTTATTATTAAGATAGAAAGGAAGATATAATATAACGTTAAGAAGATTAAAGCTATTTAGAAGTGGGAGATTCCTAAGAATATCTAGAGCGTCTGAAGCTTCCTTAGGTTTATAAACTTCTATTATAATTTAGTAGATTACTTCTTCAGTCTAATAGAACCTCTTATATATTTAATATAAAAGGAAGTTTTATTCTAGTGGAATAAAGTTTATAAGGAGGTATTTAATATCCTTAAGATTATATTTATATTAAAGTTAGTTATAGCTTAATAGAATCTAGAGAAACTTATAGTAATAGAGGTAGATTATTCTAAAATAATATTAGAAAGTTACTTATTATAGGAAGATAAAGAGAATATTCTATAGATAGTAACTTACTATTTAGCTTAACTAACTTCAGCTTAGTAAAACTATATTATTTATAATGAGAAGCTCTTAGTAATTATATTATACTTAAAAGTATAATTAGTAAAACTATAAAATATAGTGGAATTCTTTACTATTCTTTCTAACTATAAAACCTTAGAATATTTTATAAGTCTAAAACCTATCTTAGAGTAATAAACTAAATAGGCTGAAATCCTATTAGAGTTTAGTTTTATTCTGAATTACTATTTAGGCTACTTTACAGAATACTTAAATACTCTATTAAGGTGAAAATAAGATAATATAACTAAATTATAGCGTCTAATATAGATTCTCTATTTCCTATAGATTGATATAGTAGATATAGTTAAATTACTTTCTATAATTTTAATCTAATAGATAGTAATAAATAGAAATAAGAAAAGGTCTATACTAATAGTTAATAATTACCAGTAAAATACCGCTAAACTACTAGATAGATATATAATATTCCAGAGTACTATACTGCTAATACTCTAGAACTAAGAGGTTTCAGTAATACTAATATATAAAATCCGCCAGAATATAGTCTAATAGGTAGTATAGATATTCCCCCTAAAGGTAACTATAAGGATATAAGTAGCTAACTATTTAGTAAGATTAGATAGTATACTATTATACTAAAGTAGGATCTAGATTCCTAAATATAAGCTACTAACTATAGTAATCCTTCAAAGAAGCTATAACTCTCCTATATAAGCTACCCTAATATTAACTTAATATTTATAATATTCTCACAGAACTAGTATTAAGACAGAATATTAAGAAATATTAAGTAATTTATTAAAGTATATAATATCTATTAATACTCTTATAAGAATTAGAGATACTATTAGGGATTTTTATAATCTCTCCTGATCTCTAATAGATTCTAGTTCTAAATTTTAATTAACTTTATAATAAAGTTACTTTCTATTATAGAGAATAATCCTAGGTTCCTAATAGTTATTACTAATTAGCTTTCTAAATATATCTAATTAGAAACTATAATATCTATATTAGTAGAAGCTTATATAGTGTATTTCCAGAATATATAGTAGCAGTTTTATAATTTCCCTATATTAATTATTACTAACTAAACATCTAACTAAGTTAGCATTTTTTGCTTAATATTATATTAATTTATAGAAGTTAAATAATTTCTTTTAATATTATTCTACCTCTAGATAGATAGTAGGATAGAATAGATAATACCTAAAATTTAAATATTTCTATAGATATATATTACCTTTTCATAAATAAACTAACTATTATATATTACTATATACTAACTAGCACTTAATAATAAGGATTCTTTTATAACTAGAATATATCCTAATAAGCTTCTAAATAACTTTAAGATAATATTCATCCTATATACTATAGTTGAGGAATCCTCTATAAACTTAAACTTAAGGTAGATTTTAATATTCCTTACTTACCTTAAGGAAGGTATAGTTTTAATCTAAAGTATAATGACTTATATCTAGTAGTATAATAAGATAGAGGCTAATAGAATATAATAAGTAGTAGAGAGATTCTAAATTAATAATAAGGTTTAACTTTCCTTATAATATATTAAGATAAACTAGCTAAATAAGAAGCTTAACTAAGTAGCTTATAAATACTATTTTATTAATATACTAAACCTACTTAATATTATATTAAATATCCCCCCTAATATCTACCTAATATTCTATATTAATTTTATTAAATAGGCTAAAAGTATCTTCTTACTTTTATAATATTATATAGATATTTATCCTCATTCTATCTTTATCTCTATAAGGAAGGATAGTAAGGCCTAAGAGGAGTATAAAGGTAAGGAGATTCTTACAGTAAAGAATACTCTCAAATAGAGATAAAATTAAAATATATTAGTTAAATAGAGAGACTATAATATACTAACCTGGAAATTCTTAGAGAACCTTATTAATAATAACATAATATTATATTTTAAGTTATAGTATAGAGATATTTATAAAATTAAGAGACTAATACTAATTTACTAATAATAGAAAGCTATATAAGCTACAAATAGGATATAAAATAGCCTCTAAACTATATAAATATAAAACTATAAAACTACTTCTTAATAAAAAGATTTTTATTCTCTTTCCCCTCCTCCTCTATATTTGTAAATATATCTTCTTCTTCCTTATCTTCCTTATTATTATTCTTAATAGAGATAAATATAACTAACTAATAGCTAGAATATAGTTAGTAGGAGTAGAAGGTAGTAAGAATATAGAGGTAATAAATAGGTAAACTGATTTCAGTAGAACTAAAGATATAACTATAGTAGTTATAGAAAGTAATATAACCACTAGAATATATAATAGTATTCTACTAGAAGAAAATTAGTAAAATAGTTTAGAAAGAAAAAGAGAGAAAAAAAGAAGAAGGAACTTACTATTATCTATATAATATTACTAAAGCTAGTAATTACTTATTTAGAGGTAAAAGTAATAGTAAGTAAAATACTACTTTTAATATAGAAAGAAGGAATAGTAAGTATAATAGTAATATAAGTGGGGGATACTTACTAGGTATAATAGAGGTATTTATTATAATATTAGACTACAGTAGAGAAGTTAGGTAAAACGATAGTAGTATAATAGTCCTTAAAGCTACCTCTCTTATTACTAATAGGAATAGTAGTAGTAATAATATACTTATTATAAGTAATTAGGCAGTTAACTTAATAACTAGTAGTATATAACTTAAGGCTAGTAGTAAAAAGATATAAGCTCTACTTACACTTTAATTTTGTCGCTAAGTATTTACAGTAGAAGTAACTCTAACTTAGAATATAACTCTAAGTAAAGTTACTCTTATTATATTTAGAGTGATAGTTAAGATAAGTAGACTTAACTACTAAGGAAGGTTAATTTTCTTTATTATTAGAATTACTTTTAATAATATAGCTACTATAGATATAAAAGGCAGACTTATAGGGGGGGAAATAGCAGTTAAGATTATTATTAGGGAAACTAACACTAGTAGAAGTAGTAACTAATATAATAGAAGGAAGTAGTAATAATAGGGAAATAAAAATAAAATAGTAGTAAATTAGTAGTATTATAGGAAGTATAGTAAGGAAGTAGTAATAATAGGGAAATAAAAATAAAATAGTAGTAAATTAGTAGTATTATAGGAAGTATAGTAAGGAAGTAATTAGATTATCTAACAAAAGGAAACAAATAGTTATAATATAGGAGGGAAGAGTATATCTTATAGTTATAAAGGAGAGAGGGATTATAATATAGAATTACTTAAGAAGTAATCTGGAGGATAATAATATAAATTTTTCTATTAGTTAAACTATCTAATATTAAAGAGATATATTTTTCTATTAGCTAAATTTACTTAAGTAATTAGATAACTAGCAATAAAGCTATAAAGCTATTAAGAATTACTATTATTATAGTAATAGACAGAAAGTTAGTAGGAAGTATATTATAAACCTAAACCTTAGAACGTATATAAAATATAGCTATATAGACTCTACAGAGCTACTATCCCTATAATCTAGTAAAGAGTTTTCACTATAAATATAAACTCTTCAAGTTTATCACAACACTATTTAGACACCACTAGAATATCTCTTATACCTAGCCTCTAACAATTTTATAAGTATCTCTAAAGTTATTATTTAAGCTTTCTACTTTCTTATATTATATAAGGAAATAGTAATAAATAGATATTAATATATCTACTATATAGAAGTTAGATTTATATTAATTATAAAAGTTTCTCCTTTCTTCAAGAAAATATCTTATTAACTAGTAACTAGATTTGCTATATATATAGTATTTTTTATTTAATTAACTATATAAGATAGTTAAAATTAAGTAACACCTTTCTCTAAATAAAATTTAAAGGTATTCTTAATTACTATATTTATATTTTCAGTAAAAGCTCTAAAGTAAGTTATATATTCAGTTAGTTTCCTATTAATTTATATTAATTAATAAGAATTCCTTAGAATTATTAGTATATTTAAGTATATATTAAGATATTGTAGAAGGAAAGCTTATAGTAGTATCTATAGTAAATTATAACTAATTACAGACTTTCTAGTATATTATTATAAAACTAAAGAAAACTAACTAATATTCTCATATTTCTTAATATATACTTAAAAGGTAGTTTTAGAAGCTAGAATTAATATACTATTTAAAAGGGAAGATTCTCTAAAGATATATTAACTTAGTGAAACAATCTTAAATACTTTCTTTCTTATTTTATTTTAGTTATTAGTAATAATATTTCTGAATATTATATTATATTAGTCAGTAAGATAAATCTATTAACTTTTATTACTTTTAAAGTAAATTTTAATATAGTAGGCTATATTATAAAATATTATAGAATTAAGAAAATTCCTAAAGTAGTTAAAATAGTATTTAAGGGTCTGGTTTTCTAGTATAATTAAAAAGACTTCAGTCTATATATAGTTAGATATATCTAATTTTAGATAATAGTTTCTAAAAATATAGATTTTTAATTTAAAGATATTATAGAAAGCTTCTCTATATTTTATCTTAAAGTTATATATTCTTATAAGATTAGTTATATTCTTAGTTATTAGTATATTAATAGAGGGAGGTTTAGTCTCTTAGTAATTCTTTATAAAGTTAATATAGAGAGAAGATACTACTAGAAGTAAAGTAGGAAGTTTATATTATTAGTTTTAGTTATAATGAGGTTATTAATTTTATTAATCTTAAAAAGTTTATTATTTAAGTTATTCTTATTATTAAGGAATTATATTTATTACTAATAATAGTAAATTAACTATAAATCTCTCTACTTATTGAGATACTCCTTAGAATTAGTTTCTGAAGGTAGCTAGATAAATATTAAGTTTTATAAAATCTTAATAAGTTACTTTCTATTATTACTTCTGAATTATAGAATATATTTACTAAGTAAAAGTAATATTATTAAGAAAGTTTAGTTAGTTATTAATAAGTATCTTAAAGTTCTGAAATTTTATAACTTTTTCTTAGATTTTATCCTCAGTCTATAGGATAAACTTATCTTACTTTATTAGGTTTATAAGAATCTAGTAGATATACTTACTTTCTATATTAACTTTAATATTATAAATAAGGAGAGTATTTTATAAGTATTAAGAAACTTATTTATTTATAGTAGTTTATATCTCCTTAAGTTACTTCTTAAAGTTATTTTAAAGAGATTTAGAAGGTTTCTACTTAAAAGGTAATTATATATATATATTACTATAATTTATACTATTTAGTTATCAATTTAGTT
This sequence comes from Colletotrichum lindemuthianum, assembly GCA_001693025.2. Taxonomy (NCBI): domain Eukaryota; kingdom Fungi; phylum Ascomycota; class Sordariomycetes; order Glomerellales; family Glomerellaceae; genus Colletotrichum; species Colletotrichum lindemuthianum. The sequence continues at coordinate 58,279 of MASP02000137.1, read as the reverse complement.
AGAATAATAATCTATAATAAATATAAAGGCTTTTTATTTACTAAAAATCTTACTACTAAGAAGAATCTTTCAGTTTTATTAGTATTCTTACCTTTAAAAGGGTTATATTACTTATTATACTAAGGTTTTTAAAAGACGTTCTGAGAAGTTCCACTAACTTAGATATTTTACTAGTTATTTCTTAATTATAGGGGAATTATAAAGAGATATAAATTGAAAGAGGAAAAAAGGGGAAAAATAGAAGATTCTATTTTTACTATTTACTAATTCTATTTATTAGTATTATATAGGTAAAACTTAATCTTAAAGAGGAAGACTATTTACTAGTTAAGTAAGGAAAGAGAGAAAGAGGATAGAAAAATATAGGGAAGAAAAAGAAGAATATAAAAAGATTCTAAAACTTAGAATACCAAAAATTTCTTTACTATAAAAATCTAGTAAATCTTATAATAAAGATATTTAATAAATATATTTATATAGGATATATTTAGAATTTCTTCTATAAGTTAACATTAAGTATAAATTAATATCTAGCTACTAGAATTAAGATATATTAGTATAATTATTAAAAAGATATTATCTTACTTTAAGTTACGTGAGAGGTTATTATTAAAAATATCTAAATAAATTAAGAGATTAGTAACTTTACTTTAAGTTAAGCTTAATAATCTTCTATTACTATTTCTACCTAAATAAGTTTTACAAATTTCCAGTAAATAGTAATAGTAAGGTTAACTACTAATTAATATTAGTTTCACTAGAAAAAAGTATATTATATATATTATTATATATAGTATACTAATAAGGCTAAAAATATTAATGTTTATAATATATAGCCTATAGGCTTTATATAGGCTAGATATAGATACTTTAGGTAATTAGTTACTAATTATCTAGTAGCTAGTAATAACTGGTAGCTAGTTATTACTAATAGCAGTAGTCTCTACTACTAGGCTATATTATATAGTTAGTATACTGTGGGGCCCTAATAGCCCCATAGCTATTACGTTACTAATAGTAATATTAGTTAAATATAATAGTACTATTAATACTAAAATAATTATAAAGCTATAAGAATTCTATACTATACTACTTATATAGTATAGTTTTATAGTGGAAATTATTTATATTAGTAATAACTACTAGCTAACTATTAGTGGCTATAAGTAATTAATAACTAACTATACTAAGTAATTAGATTCAGTAAATATGTAAGCTATAGTTTCTTCAAATTAAATGATAATACAATTATATCTAGGTATATTATATATTACTCCTACTTAATATAGTAATTTGATATCTATGTAGTATTTACTGTTTTATAGTAAAAGCAGTAGGGTTTATTAGTAATAATATACTCTAGCGGTAGAGTTTATATTAGTTAAACCTTAAGTAGCTATACTATCTCTATAAGCTTTACTCTACTAGAACTAATAATGATAAGGTTTTAGGTAGTATATATAGTTATATTAAGTTATATAAAATATATAGTGGACTTTAGCTTATAATTATATATATTAATAAAGAGTCTTATAAGACTAAAAAGCTACTAAGCTGAAAGTATATATTACAATAATTTTATATTTCTTAAATAATAATTTAATACTTACTGAAACTACCTCTATCTTAACTTTAAGCGAAGCTAATTAGTAGATTTTCTAGGATAATATTTGTCGGATAGAGGTTGAAATATATAACCTATAACCTTACCTTAATCTAAAGGTGAATACTCTAAAACGTTTCTTTCTATAACTTCCTAAAGAACAACTTATATATATCTTTTCTAAAGTAAGCAAAAGTAGAATAACTCAAACAATCTTTTTATTTAGTTACTTTTGCTTCATACCTGTAGTGGTACCTAAGCTCTTCACTCTATATATAGTTCTAACTATAAAATTTACCTAGTAACAGTATTTATACTAATACTGGCTTATAACTAGTTTAAACGGTAATAAAATTACCTATTATCGTGGACAATTTTGCCCCCGGTTGTGACATTCAACCCTACAGCGGAGGAAGACCTCGTAGTAACAATCTGTACGGCGAGAGCAATCTTTTTAAATATAATACTCCTAATATTTTAACTATTTCCAATACTCTTAAAGCTTTGATTTCCATAAAGCTAACTTACTTCAAGAAGCTTTAATTTCTATTTGAAGGCTTTAACAAGATTTATATATAAAATGTTACATAGTATATAGAAGTAAGCCTAAGGGTTTATACAACCCTCTAGAATATCTATATAGTAAGAAATGAAAACTATTAATAGAAGTAATTAAACTAAGTTTATATTATAATTCAAACTCCTAGGTCTATAAATAATATTGTTTAATATTAATATTATTATATAGTAGAAAATATTGTTTTGTAGATTATTAGGTTAACTAGGTAGTGATATAGTAAAATTTGTAGGGGCAGGTAACTTATTAGTCACCCTACTTATCCAGACTAATCAGATTAGAGGGATTATTCTATAGATATATTCCACAGTATAAAGCGTATATATACATATACTATAACGTAGACTAGATATCTCTTAATAGAAGTAACGAGTTATATATAATATATAAAAGATTCATTAATTACTCTATTTACTAGCAATAAACTAATACTCACTAGTAGAACTTACTACTAGTAGTAGTTCTTTTACTACTACTAGTAACTTCTTCACTACTACTTTACTATAGATTAATAAGAAATAATGTAAAGAGATAAGATTATAATATTTCTTAAGAAGCCTCGAGAAGCTAGTAAGTAAAAGTAAGTAACTAGAGGCTATTATAATTATATACTACCCTAAGATATTAATCTTACATCTAGAAGTTAAGAAGTAAAAAGAAAAGATTATTTTATAATAACATATTAACCTAAAACTATTTATATCTATTATATAATATATAGTAATATTAAAAGTCTCTTTCTATTTATATTATATATCTCTCGGAGTTTCCTTTTAGGTAGTTATACCTGACTGTTAGCTTTTACCTAATAAACCATATTAATAGGGGGAAGCTAAGAAACTATTTAAATAGAGGAAACCTTAGGTAGCAAGTATAGTTAGTTACTATGATATCTAATAAATAGAGAAGGTATAGATTTATCTATTATAGTTACTTTTTCAGAATTATAATTTGTTATTATATAATACTAGCTACCAGCTAGATATATATACTACTAGGTATCAATAGTTATATTACTAAAATAATAGCTATAAAACTATTAGATCTCTATAGTATACTACCTATATAGTATAGCCTAGTGATAGAAAATATTACTACTAATAATAACTAGCTACTGGTTATTACTAGCAACTAGGTAATTAGTAACTAATTACCTAAAGTACTTGGATCTAACTTATATATAACTTATAAGCTATATCCTATAAATATTTATATCCTTAAGTATATGTTAATATATTATATATTATAATATATATAATATACGTTTCCTTACTAAAACTAATATTAATTAGTAATTAACCTTACGATTATTACTTACTATAAATTAGTAAAGTGTATATAGATAAGAATCGAAATAGAAACTACTAAATCTAACTTAAAGTAACGTTATTGAATTAATACTTTAGATACTTTTAATAGTAACTTCTTTTCTAACTTAAGATAAGATAATATCTTATTAAATAAATATTAGTATTTCTTACTTCTAAGTACTAAATACTTACTTATATTTCCAACTAACTTATTTGGTTACTTTTACTTTATATCTGTAGTGGTATCTAAGCTCTTTACCCTATATATAGTTCTAACTGTAAAGTTTACCTAGTAATAGTATTTATATTAATACTAACTTATAACTAGTTTAAATAGTAATAGATTTACCTATTATTATAGATAACTATACCCCTAGTTATAATATTTAACCTTATAGCGGAGAAAGACCTTATAGTAATAATTAATATAGTAAAAACCTTAGTAAGGCTAAAGCTTAATATATATAGCTGAAAGTAACTACTAAGATTATAGGGTTAAGAACCTTTATAAACCTCTTAAAGATAAAATAAAATAAAAAGCCTATAAAAACTAAGTATTCTATAATCTATCGCTCTTTTATATCTTTATAATAAAATTAAAATTCCCTCGAAATCTATATAGCTACCTATAACTAGAGAAATATAGAATAAGTAAAGAAATATCTAGCTATAACTACTATAACTGAAGCTATCAGTTTATTAAACTAAACTTTACTAAAATTATCCTAAATACTATAATTAATAGGCAGCCTATAGATATTGAAAAGATAATTATATAGTTATCCTATAATCTGCTATATTAAGCTAACTTCTTTAGTAACTAATTATTAATTAGATAATACCCTAATATTAATATATTATAGTAATACTAGGTATTTAATACCTTACAGTATTATAGTAATATAATTATAGAGATTTTAAAAGTTATTTAGCTATATTAGAAATATCTATATCTATATAAATATTATTTATATATTAGTTACATTTAATATATTAAGATTGTTTACTGATGAAAGTAAGCTGAATTCCACTATACTTACATAAAGCTTATAAGTTAGCTTATATTAATAGCAGAGAACTTTTATATTAGAAGTATAAAACTTTATCTTAGGGGTAAGTAGAATATAGTAAGGATATTAAGGTTGCGGATATCAAGGTTATAATAAGTATTTAAATAAAGTAGCTATAGTTAGTAGTAATTAAATCTCTCAAAATATTTAAATTATTTATAGTATAAGAATATAAGAATATAAGAATATAAGATTATAAAGTTAATATAGAAGAAGTTATTAGTTATTTATTATTAAAAAGGTTAATATAGAGTGGATATACTAACTACTGTAGCTATAAGGAGTTTAGGCTTAAATTAACTTAAGGCTAGCTGCAGCAGTTAGCGGGAGGGTGGGAGGGCTAAAGTTATACTTCAGGGGGTAATATATCCACTAATAGTTACAATAGAGAGTAAGCTATTAGCCCCTCCCCCGACTAACTTATAAAAGAAATTCTAAATATATTTTATATAAGTATATTTAGTAAATAACGTTCTTAAAAAACTTACTAAAGTTCTATAGTAAAGAAATCTATAATATTTTAAGTGTCTCTAAATTCTCTTATATTTCTCATTTTCTTTAGTTATATTATTCTACCTTCTTTAGTCTGTTTCTTTACTTAATTAGTAAATACTTCCTTATATTAAAACTGAACTTTTATTTATATAATATTAGTAAATAGAAATAGTAAATAATAGAAGTAGAATCTCTTATCTTTCTGCTTCTTCCTTCTTCTAATTTATATCTTTCTAGTAGTTTCTTATAATTGAGAAATAATAAGTATAATATCTTAATTGGAAAACCTTCCTAGATAATCTTTTCAAAATCTTAGTATAATAAATATTACAATACCTTTAAGACTAAGAATACTATTAAAACAAACCTTACTTCTTAATAGTAAGATCTTTAGTAAATAATAAAGTTAAATATTATTATAAAATATAACTATAACTACACTAGTAATAAGATCAGTTCAGTTATAGTAATATATATATATATATATATATATAATTAAACTTTTAATAGATATCTCCTATCGTCCTTAGAAAAAGCTTTAAAGAGTACTTCAAGAAAATATAAGCTATTATAGATAAATAAATACTATAATACTTATAGAATACTCCTAATATCTATAGTATTAAGATTAATATAAAAAGTAAATAGATCTACTGAAGAGATCTACTAAATTCTTATAAAGCTAACAATATAAGATAACTTTATCTTATAAACTAAAGTAAAATGTAAAATTAAATTATAAACCTTTAAAATACTTATTCATATATAACTAGGTTTCCTTAGAGATATTTTTTTACTTAGTAAATGTAGCTTACTCTCCAGAAGTAATAACATAAAGTAAGCTACTCAGATCTTATAAAACTTAATATTTATCTAATTACTTTAAGAAACTAATTTCAAAAACGATTTTAATAAATAGAGAGATCTAGAGTCCTTCTACTATTATTAGTAGTATATATAACTGCCAATAGTAAGGATAACTTGAATAAGAAACCTACTAAAATTAATAAAACTAATAACTTTCCTATAATTGAAACTAATAGTATAAACTTCCTATTCTACCTTCTATACTTTCTTCTCTATATATTAACCTTATAACTCCAGGAAATTAAAGTTCTCTCTACTAATATACTTAAGGCTAAAAATATAACTAATCTTATAATAATATATAATATTAACATGAAATATAGAGAAGCTCTCTATAATATCTTTAAGTTAAAAGTCTATATCTTCCAAAACTAGTATCTTAAGCTAAATACACCCTATTATATATAAACTAAAATCTTTTTAATTATATTAAATCCCTAAGCTCTTAGATACTACTTAAATTACTTTAGTAACCCCCTATACGTTATAATATCTCATAATATAGCTTTCTATATTAGAAATTACTTTCAAAATAATAAGAATCTATAACTTTACCTTACTAACTAGTATAACATAATATTTAGATATATTATTACTAATAATTTCAAAAAAGAAAATATTAAAGATCTTCTTAAGTAAACTAGCATATATTTAAAAAACCTTCTCTTTTAATTTATATATACATCCTAATCTCTATAACTACCTTTTAAAAATGTATTAAAAAGTATACAAAGACTAACTAGCTTTCTTTAGCTTTATAGTTATAAATTAAAGAATCTATAACTAATTATAATTTACTATAATATAAGGATATAGACCCTATAGCCTATATAGAGAGTTAGGATAGCTAGAATTATATAGTTAATAGAAGTCTGAGGCTACTAAGCTTGTATATAATAAAACTCTCTTATAGCTACCACCAGTTAGTTTACACTAAGTTGAAATCTTATAATCTATAGAGACCTACCTTTTACTACTTTTCCTTCTCTTATATAGGCTTTTAGCTATAACCTTTCTAATACTTTGATTTCTATTTCTTTGAGGGGGTAAAACCATGGTTTTAGTAATAGTTTTATAATAAATGGTTGCTAAATCGTTAGTACCTATCATAGTATCAAGAATACCTATAGCTTCTGAAGATTTAGCCTCTGAAAACATACCCCCTAGTCAGTATATAGTAACACCTACGCCAGCTATATTAATATAAGTAGCTTAAGTAAGTAATATAGTAGCATCTACACTAGCCATATTAATATAAGTAGCTAAAGTAAGTAATATAGCTACCAGTAATATAGTAACAGTAATCATAATAATACTTATATATCTTCTTAAAAGTAGTCCTTCTTTATAGGGATTATAGTAGAGTATCTCTCCAGTAGTATACCTATAGTAAACTTAGTATTTTTATCACCTACCTCCTCAGTGATATATAAATATTAGCATTACTTAAGACCTTCTAGTTACTTCCGTAGCTTTATTTATAAGAATACCACGTTATATAAAATTAAGAATTAGCTAATAGTAATTTATAATAGCTATACTTTATAGCTAGAAGTCTTAGAAGTATAGAAGATTCAGTAAGTTCTAACTAAACTGTTATATAGCCTATAGACTTAGTAGTATAACTACTATTATATCTTACTAGACTCTTTATAAGCTAGCTTTATAGTATTTACTTACTAAATAATAACTAACATTATATTAAAAAGACTATATCTATATAATATACTTTATATACTTCAATATAAGGTCTACTTACACCTAAAACTCTATACTAAATAGTTAGTAATTTACTGCACCCTAGGTATCTATATCAAGATATTAAGGTCTTATATATTTACTTTCTTCTACTACCTTGACGCTAGAATATAGAGGCACCTATAGCGCTAGATGTTTATTAACTAGTTACCTAAAGCTATAGTGCTAATAGCTAAATACCTCTAGGAGTATTATATATAATTAGAAAGTAAAATCTGGTATATATTATATATCTAAACGTAGCTATATATACTACGTAAGGTATTACTTTAACTAATTTAAGGAGAATAATATATATAGAGATAGTATAGCTAGCTAAACCTTAAAATAAATAAACTCTACTTCTTAAGTATTTTATTTCTAATATATCTCTCTAGCTTTCAGAGTTATATCTATAAGCTAAAAGCTTAAATAATATTATTTTAATACTTTATTTATATATTATAAGAAATTTCTTTTCTAACTATTAGTTATATAATAGCTATAGTGCTATTAAGGCTTTATAATATACTACCTATATATTATAATCTAGTAGTGGAAACTAGCTACTAGTAATAACTAGCTACTAGTAATAACTAGCTACTAGTAATAACTAGCTACTAGTTATTACTATCTACTAGGTAATTAGTAACTAAATATTTAGGATATCTAAATTTAGCCTATATATAACCTATAGGCTATATACTATAAATATAAATATTTTTAACTTTATTAGTATACTATATAGTGGTTATATTAAAGGTCTCTGATCTGTTGCTAAATTACATACCTCTCGGGATCCTATTTCGGTAAGTTCACCCGACAGTCGGCTCTTACCTTATAAACTCTGTAGATAAGCTGAAACTAAGGAACTATTTAAATAGAAGAAACCTCAGGTAGTAAGTATAGTTAGTTAATATAATAGCTAATAAATATAGAAGGTATATTTATTATAAAGGGAAGGAAAATATAGGTTTATATTTATTATAGTTACTCTTTAAGGATCATAATTCGTTATTATGTAATACCTGCTACTAGCTTACTATATTTATCGCTAGCTGTTAATAGTTGCTAGCTATTAATAGCTATTAGCAGATGCCGCCAGCTAGGGGCAGTTACTATACTTAGTTTTATAACCGGAAGGTATATTATAACTACCGGTTATGGTTGCCCGTCGCAGGATTCAAACCTACTATACTTACCAAAATGGTAAGAGCCAGCCAGACGTTAGACCACTACGTCAAACGGGATTAGTATACTATATATAATAATATATATAATATATTTTCCCCTAGTGAAACTAATACTAATTAGTAGTTAAGTTTACCATTACTATTTACTGTAAATTAGTAAAACCTATTTAGGTAGAAATAGTAATAAAAGATTATTAAGTTTAACTAAAGGTAAAATGTAATTTATTTATATATTTTTAATAATATCTTCTTACTTAACTTAAAGTAAGCTAATGATTTATTAATAATTATATTAATATATTTTAGTTTTAGTAGCTAAATACCCCTTTATATTTAAAACTAACTTATAGAAGAAATTCTAAATATACTTTATATAAATATATTTAGTAAATATCTTTATGAAAAAACCTACCAGACTTTTATAGTTAAGAAATATTTAATATTTAAAGTTTCTTTAAATTTCCTTATATTTCTATTTTCCTTTTTTATATTCTTCTACTTTTTTCCCTTATTTTCCTTATTCTACTAGTATATAGTTTCTCTCTTTAAAATTAAAATTTACCTATATAATATTAATAAATAGAAATAGTAAATAAGAAAATAAGAATCTTTCATTCTCCTTCTTCTTTCTTCTTCTAATTTATATTTCTTTATGATTTCCCTATAATTAGTAAATAATAAGTAAAATATTTAAGCTAGTGAAATATTTTAGAAGTTTTTTAAAAACTGTAATATAATAAGTAATATAAGTAATATTATTTCTTTAGAAATATAAATACTAATAAACTTAAAGTTTTTCTTAATAAGAAAGTTTTAGCAAATAAAAAGCTTTTAATTTTATTATAAAATATTATTCAAACTAAATTAATAACTAGATTATATAAATTACAGTAATATATATGTATAATTACCTCTTTAATAGAAACCTTCTAAAATTCTTTAAAGATAATTTTAAAAAGTAGCTAGAGAAAATATTAACTATTATAAATATATAAATACTTTAGTATTTATAAAATACTTTTCTTATCTATAATATCAAGATCACTATAAAAAGTAAATAAGTTTACTAAATTCTTATAAACCTTATAAAAAAAATAAGTTTATTCTATAAACTAAGGAAATTATTTAAGAAATAATAATAGAATTATAAAGCTTCACAATACTTATTAATAAGTAACCAGGCTTTCTTAAAAATATTATTTTTATCTAGTAGATATATTTAACTTTCCAGAAGTAATAATAAAAGGTAATATATGAAAATCTTATGAAACTTAAAATTTATCTAGCTACCTTAAGAAACTAGTTTTAAGAAGTATCTTAGTGAATAGAGAAATATATAGTTGATTTACTATTATTAGTAATAGATATTACCTCTTAATAATAGGAATAATTTAAACAATAAGTTCTTTAAGATTAATAAAATTAATAACCTCCTTATAATTAGAATTAATAATATAAATCTTCTATTTCATTTTCTGTAACTTATTCTCTATATATTAACTTTATAAATAATTACCAAGAAACCAAATTCCTTCTTATTAATATACTAATAGCTAAGAATATAACTAATTTTATAAATATATATAACTTGAATATAAAATATGAAGAGATTTTCTATAATATTTTTAAATGAAAAATCTATATCTTTAGAGACTATTTTCTAAAGTTAGATATTTCTAACTATATATAAGCTAAAGTCTTTTTAATTATATTAAAGAATTAGGCTCTTAAGTATTACTTTAACTACCTTAGTAATTTCCTTAATTATATGATATTTTATAATATAGTTTTCTATATTAAAAACTACTTTAAAAGTAATAAAGATTAATAGATTTATCTTACTAACTAATATAATATAATATTTAACAATATTATTACTAATAATCTAGATAAAATAAAAAAGAAACTATTTAAACTCCTTTTTACTAAGTTAATATCTATTTAGAGAATCTTTCTTCTTGAATAGTATACTAACTTTAGCTTTTAATATTGTCTCTTAAGTATATACTAAAGAATATTAAAATATAAGTTAGCTTTCTTTAGCTTTATAGTAATATACTAGAAAGTTTATAATTAACTATTATTTACTATTAGTATTACTAAAAGTTTTCCTTCTATAATATCTTAATATATACTTAAAGATATTAATAATTCTCAGGAATTCTTATCTATTAGTATAAATTAATATTAAACTAACTTAATATATAATTTACCTTAAAGCTCTTACTAAAAATGAATATTTAGTAATTAAGAATATTTCTAAATATTATTTAGTGAAGAATATTATTTAATTCTTACTATTCTATATAGCTAATTTAATAAAGTATATTATATATATAATAAATTCAGTTACTAGTTCATAAGATACTTTCTTAAGAGGAAAAGAAACTTCCATAATAAATATAAAGTTAATTTCTATAAAGCATATATATTAAAATCTATCCAGCATTACTTTTATATATAATACAAGGAAATAGAAAGCTTAAATAATAACTTTAAAGATAGTTTTAAAATTATTATTAAAAATAATATAGTAATAAAATATTCTTAGAATTATTAACTTAAAGATTAACCTAAGATATTAAAGTCTCTAAGTAACTTTTTAAATAACTTTATAATCTTCTACTTTAAAGAATAATCTATATTCTTAAATGGTTAAAAGATTACAAGAATTCTCTATAACTAAATAATAATTTATAATTTAATAAAGAAAATATAATGAATAAGATTACTATATTAGTATCTATATTTATTCTGAAAGAATATTATTTAAATATAGCTTTCTAAGGTATTTTACCTAACTCAAATACTACTAGCTACTCTATAGTTAGCTACTTGGAGTTTTATACTCCAAAATAAACTATTGTTTCCTTTTTTTTTCTTAAAAGCTTCCAGAGGAGAATTAATATCTATTTATTTTAGAGAAAGTAAATATATAAAAATAATAAATTCAATTAATGTATTTACGCTACTTAATATAATAACTTACTTTATAGTCTCTTAGAAGATTCTATTTCTATTATATTTTACTAATATAAATTATTCTAGTATTATTTTTAATAATTTCTGTAACTAGTTATATTAAAATAAAAAGGTTATTTTTATTATATATATAGAAATATCTATAGATATTATTAGATAAGAAGTAGATAATTACTTCCTTATATTTAATAGAAATTAAAATCTAGAGAGTTTATTATTACTTTAGATATTTATATATTATATATTTTTCAGAAGCTTTCTATTAAGCTGGATATTTAGTTAATTTAGAAGTTCTTATAGTTCTTAGAAAATACTACTACTAATATTAAATATATAATATTACCTCCTTCTAGTTTAAATTTACCCACTATAATAATATTAAGTTTAATTTTAAGGACACTATAAATATTCTTTACCTTAAGGATAACTATTTTATTCTCTATATTATTACTATAGCTATAACCTTTAATGCTATTTAATTCTAACTAATATTTCAGTAAAGGTAATATAGAAAGCTTTTGAAATATACTAAATTAATACTTACCTAAATTTACCTAATCTTATTTCTATTAATATTAAAATAAATATTTAATCTAAAAGAGTTTATTTAGAAGCTAAAATAATAAGCTTAACTATGAGAATTATATTCATTCAGATATATAATAGTATAAGTAAGGTAGAATATTACTATATACTTCTCTATTATATATATAAGATCTACCGCTAAAAGTATTTATTATTAATTCTAAAGGTATTACCTTCAGGCTACTTATACGTTAATAAAACATACTACCAGTCTGAATAATCTTATATTTATACCTTCTATTTTTAAAGTTTACTTCTAAATTACTAAGAACTTTACTTTATTTCTATAGATAATCTTATAAATATAAATAGTTTAAAAAGTAACTAAAGGTATATATTATAAATATATAAAATAGATAGTTAATAATATTGCAGCTACCTATAATAAACCTAATACTTCTTAAATTATAAACCTTCTATTATAATAGTTTATATATATATATATATATATATATAGTAAGAAAAGAAGAAATAGTAAGGTTTCTTTTACCTACTTACCACGTATCGTAAAATATATATTATTAACCTTCCTTATAGTTCTTAAGAGTTTCACTTAACTACTATAAAAGTATATTATAAAAGTAATAATATTCTTTCTTAACTAGATATTTCAGTAGAAATATAGAAATACTTTAACTATAAGCTTAATAATTATAATATTAATAAGACTGGAAATTCCCCTTATAAAATCTTACCTATTCTAATTTTATCTTCTATTATCTATAAACCTCTAAATACTTTGGTAATACTAAAAGATAATCATATTCTTCCTTCTTATATTAAAGATATTATATTATCACCCTCTAATAAGAATAAGTATATTACATATTAGAAAACTATAAGGTTGTTCTTTAAACTGTTAAAAGTTATATTTAACCAGAAACACCTTTTTTAAAAAGAAGGTAACTAATAAGATTAATTTGTAATCTTCCTTACAGCTGAGAAAGAAGTTAATTTAATCCTCTTAAAATTCCTCTACTGAAAAGAAATTATTATTACTTTTAGCCTTCTCTTTAAGAAGTTAATAACAATAGAAATAGAAAGTATTATTAATAATAATATAGTTAGGATTATTTAATATAATTCTATTCTCTATAAAAACTATATTTTCTTTAAGTTTCAAGTTATTAATAGAAATGAGAAGAAACATAGTAACCAAATATATAAGAAATTAAAGTTTGTAATTTAAAGTTTTAAAGATAATAGAAAGGTTATAATTCTTACTTAACTATTTATAATTTAGAAAACCAGCTAAAGATTAATTATAATTATTACCTCTATATGAATAAAAGAGAAAACTTCCTCCTCTAGCTAGAAGATATTATTTAATCTTATATTTAGACTAAAACTAAATTTATAAAATATATTATAATTAAGTTATTTATTTGCCTTAAGAACTAATATCTTTGAGAATTTATAATAATAGTTATTAAACCATATTATAACTTAGCTAAAGCTAATATCCAATAGTAAGTAATATACTTGAAATATTTTAAAGAATAATTATATAAGAGAATATCCACCTATAATTTTTACCTTCTTGCTTTTTAACCTAATAATAAGGTCTTTAATATAATTAGTATATAAACTAATAATACTCTTAATCTTTCTGATATTATTTTTTCTTAATAAGAAGATAAAAGACTAATAAAAATCTTCCTTATAGTAAAATCTAAAATCTTCCTTATAAAGTTAATATTACTAGTATTTAATAGTAATATACAGGAGGGGCTAATAGCTTACTCTCTATTGCAACTATTAGTAGATATATTACCACCTAATATATAACTTTAGCTTTTTTATCCCTACTAACTGCTACAGCTAGCCCTAAGTTAATCTAAACCTAAGTTCCTTATAGCTATAGTAGCTAATATATTTACTCTATATTAATCTTTTTACAGATTATAAATAACTAATAACTCCTTCCATATTAACCTTATATTTACCCCTTACGCCCTTACACCCTCACACTATCTATATATAGTTTAAATATCTTAAGAGATTTAATTACTACTAACTACAGCTACTCTATTTAAACACTTATTATAACCTCAATATCCACAACCTTAATATCCTCAACTCAGCCTGCCCTTATTAGCAAACAATCTTAACATATTAAATACAGCTAATATACAAATAATACTTACATAGAGACAAACACTTCTAATATAGCTAAATAGCTTTTAAAACCTCTACAATTATATTACTTTAATACTGTAAAGTATCAGGTAATTAATATTACTATAGTATATGAATATTAAAATATTATCTAATTAATAAATAATCTCCAAAATAGTTAGCTTAATATAGTAAATTATAAAATACCTATATACGTTTCTTTTAAATATGTATAGGCTACCTATTAATTATAGTATTCAGGATAATTTCAGCAAAACCTAATTTAATAAACTAATAATACTAATTATAATAGTTATAACTAAACATCCTTTTACCTATTCTATACTTCTCTAGTTACAGATAGCTATATAAATTTCAAGGGAATTTCAATTATATTATAAAAATACGGAAAAAGTAATAAATTATAGAATACTTAGCTTTCAGCTTTTTATTTTACCTTATCTTTAAGAGATTTATAAAGATTCTTAACTTTATAATCTTAATAGTTACTTTCAGCTATATATATTAAGCTTTAGCCTTACTAAAGCTCTTACTATATAGATTATTACTATAAAATCTTCCTCCACCATAAAGTTAAATATTACAACCGGAAGCATAATTATTCACAATAAGAGGTAATTTTATTACTATTTAAACTAATTATTAGCTAGTATTAGTATAAATACTATTACTAGATATATCTTACAGTTAGAACTATATATAAGGTAAAAAGCTTAAACACTACTATAGATATAAAGCAGAAGTAACTAAATAGTAATATAATTTCCCTCTAAAGTAAAAACTTTCTTCTTCATAAAATAACTAAAATTATAAGCTTACTATTATTAACATCCTTATAAACTCTTAAATACTGAAAGAAAGCTTTATTAAATAAAATATATATAAAGTATATATTATTTTAATCTGCCAGCCTAAAATCTATTTTAACCTCTTATATATAATATAATAATAATAGCCCTTCAATAATAATATTACTACCCTTAATATATATATTTAATAGTAAATAAAATATTTACATTAAAAGTTAATCTTTTTTCTTTTAACCTCTTTAAGGTATATCTCTATATTTTTATAGATAGTTTCTTTACTAATAATATTAATATATCATCTTAACTAGAATTTACAATAAGTTTAAGTTAAGAAACAGCCACAGGTGAAAGCAAGTTTATAATTTAAGGTAATTCCATTTATTACTCTTTAACTAAAAAAAAGAAAAATAACTAGAAACATACTTACCTTAGAGATTTATATTATAGTTCCTAATATTAATTTTATATATACTATTACTATATCTTTACGAAAGAGTATAGCTTATTATTATCTTCCTTTTATTTCTATAATTACTTATACTAACTTATATTTATTATATAAATAACTTATAAAGCTTAATATTTTAAAAGACAGGAAGCTTATAATTAATATTATAGCCTTAAGGTAACTATACAAATATTAAGAACTTTTTAAAATATAATATATTAATAGTAAGAATAACCTTACTAATATCTTTATTAAAGTATTTCTAAACTATATTCTAAAAGGATTTATCTATATAAATAATATGATAGTTTATATAGACAAGTAAATTACTTATTTAAAATAAAAGAAGGAAATTTGGAAGATTATTAATTAAAAGATATAGATTATATAATTAATTGTATCTTATATATAGAAATATAATATATTATAATTATAAAGTAAAAAGAAAGTTTGTTAGTATTAGTAACATAATAGCTATAAGGTTATGAACATTCTATAATATACTAACTATATAGTATAGCCTAATAGTGGAAGCTAGCTATTAGTAATAACTAGCTACTAGTTATTACCACCCGCTAGGTAATTAGTAACTAAATACTTAGGGTATCTAGATTTAACCTACATATAGCCTATAGGCTATATACTATAAATATTAATATCTTTAACCCTATTAGTATACTGTATATAATAATATATATAATACACTTTCCCCTAGTGAAACTAATAATAACTTTATTACTTCTATTAAACCTCTATCTTTATAGTAGAAAGAGTAATATTATTTATAAACTATTAAGATATTTTTTATTATTTAAGCTAAAAATATCTTTTAGATACTCCAGGTAGCTTAGATATTTCGAAGCGTTTTGTTAGTATTAATATTACTAAATTTAGAGTTTTTTAATTCTTACTAATAGTTAAAAATCTTATTCAGATCTTTAGATATCAATATAAATAAGGTCTTCTAAAATTTCTTCTTTTATTATATATCCAGACGGTTTAATTAGTTTATTATATTACTTTAAATAATCAAAATACTAAATTAAGAGCTTTAGAGAGACTGTATAAAGCTATTAGCTATAAAGTTTCCTAACGATATACTTTTAATATTATAATATTCTTACTAAGTTTCTTCTAATAACTAGCTATTTTAAATATCTATATATTATAACCTTATATATATATATATATATATATTGGAAGAGGCTAATAGCTTACTTTCTATTGCAACTATTAGTGAATATATTACCTCCTGAAGTATAACTTTAACTATCCTACACCCACTAATTACTACAGCTAGCCTTAAGTTAATCTAAGGCTAAATTCCTTACAGCTACAGCTAGTATATCCACTCTATATTAATCTTTTTAATAAGAAATAACTAATAACGTCTTCTATATTAACCTTATATTCTTATATCCTTATACTATATGAAATTCAAATATCTTAAAAGACTTAATTACTATGAACTATAGCTATCTTATTTAAATACTTATCATAATATTAATAACTGTAACCTTGAAATTCTTACTATATTCTATCTATTCCTAAGATATAACTATATATCTTTAATATAAAGGTTCTCCACTATTAATATAAGCTAACTTATAAGCTTTACATAAGTATAGTGGAACTTAGCATACGTTGAATAGTAAATGATCTTTATATATTATTTAAATACAGCTAGTATATAAAGAATATTTATATAAATATTAATATTTCTAATATAGCAAAATAGCGTTTAAATCTTCTATAATTATATTATTATAATATTGTAAGGTATTTGGTAACTAATATTACTATAATATATTAGTATTAGAATATTATCTAATTAATAACTAATTTCTGAAATAGTTAACTTAATATAGTAAATTGTAGAATAGCTATATAATTGTCTTTTAAATATCTATAGTCTGCCTGTTAATAATAATATTTGGAATAATCTTAGTAAAGCCTAATTTAACAAATTAATAACCTTAATTGTAGTAATCATAGCTAGATATGTCTTTATTTATTCTGTATTTCTTTAGTTATAGATAGCTATATAAATGTTAGGGAAAGTTCAATCTTATAATAAAGATATAGAAAGGTAATAAGTAATAAAATACTCAATTTTCAGTTTTTGTATTTTATTCTATCTTTAAGAGGTTTATAAAGATTCTTAACCCTATAATCTTAGTAATTACTTTCAGCTATATATATTAAACTCTAGCCTTACTGAAGCTTTTACTATATAGATTATTACTACAAGGTTTTCCTTCACTATGGGGTTAAAACTTATAACTGGAGGTATAATTATCTATAATAATAAGTAATTTTATTATTATTTAAATTAGCTATAAGCTAATGTTAGTATAAATGCTGTTGCCAGATATACTATATAATGAGAACTATATATAGAGTGAAAAGCTTAAATACTACTATAGGTATAAAGTAAAAGTAGCTATATATATAGGTATATTACTTTAGTAGTTATAAATATATTATTGTTTAGTTATTTTATCAAACTTCAACTACTCGGTAAGACTTATATATTCTATCTATACTAAAGGTATTTATTAAAGAATATACCTGAAATATAATGATATAATAATAAGTAAAACCTAACGTCTTATATAATCTATAATAATATTAAAAGCTTTACTTTACTTATTAAAATAACAATATTATTCTATTGATTTACTTATAAAGATACCAAAGAAGTATATAATATATATCTGAAAGCTTTTTGAATTCTTACTATTATTTATAAACCTAGTATTTATAGTAATAATAAGATTATTCTATAGATTACCTACCTGATAGTTAAACTTAAGATAGAAGCTTTTTATTTTACCAAGATACTATATTATCCACTTAGCCCTAACTTAGTAATTATCTCTAAGATTCTAGTAAAAATAAAATAATTAGCTTATTATATATATAATATCCAAACTTATTTTAACTATAACATAATTAATATAATTAATATTCATTAGTAGTATTTAATCTCCATACAAGAATTTTAATTATACTATAGAAGAAGGTCTTTAAACTTAAGGGAAGTTTTAAAGTAACTAATAAACTATTTATCCTTTATAAGATTTTTAAGAAGCCTTTTAATATAAACTACTTAAGAAAGCTATAATTATTATATTACTTAATCCTAAGTAATCTTAATACTAAGGAACCACTATAAATCTTTATCTTCCTTAGGGTAATGTGTGTTCTAGAGGTTTACTAATAATATATATATATTAAATAGATCTTTTAAGAAGAAAGAAGTTTTTAGTTATTAATATAAAAAAGAAGATAATATATTTTTAACTTAGTAATAGAACTTACCTATAGTTAATTTAAGCCTAATTTATTCAAAGATTACCTCTAAATAATATTACTAAATAAGAGGAAACCTCTAAAAACTATAGAATACTTAATTTGAGTAGTAGGTCTTTCTAAGCTTTTGACAACTAAATAGTTGCTCTATATAAACTACCTTATTAAATAGTACTGAAATAAATATACTTACTATATTATACTAGAGTAACTTATGATTTAAGTAGTAAGTAATTAAAATAAAGATTTAAATATATATATTTACTAAGGGACAAGCTAATAGCTTACTCTCTATTGCAACTATTAGTCAATATATTACCCCCTGAAGTATAACTTCAGTTCTTCTACCTCTACTAATTACTACAGTCAGTATTAACTTAGTTTGAGGCTATATTTTATATAGCTATAATAACTAGCATTTCCACTCTATATTAATCTTTTTGATAGTAAATAACTAATAACTTCTTTTATATTAACTTTATATTCTTATATCCTTATATCTTTATATTACCTATATATAATTTAAATGTCTTAAGAGATTTTATTAATACTAACTATTGCTACTTTATTTAAATACTTATTATAATCTTAATATCTATAGTCCTAATATTCTTACTATATTCTACTAACCTCTAAGATAAAACTTTATATCTCTAATATAGAGGTTTTCCACTATTTATATAAACGTTTTCCACTATTAATATAAGCTAATTTATAATCTTTATATAAGTATAGAAAAGTTCAGTCTATTTCTAGAAGTAAATAATCTTAATATATTAAATATAGCTGATATATAAATAATTCTAACATTAATATAAGTACTTTTAATATAACTATATAGTATTTGGAATTCCAGTAATTATAATATAATAATATTTTAAGGTATCTAGTAACTAATATAATATATTAATATTAGAATACTATCTAATTAATAACGCTTTTTAAATTTATTAGCTCAATATAGCAAATTATAAAATAGCTGGATAATTATCTTCTAAATATCTGGAGTCTAATTATTAATATTAGTATTTATAATATTACTTAGGCTTTTTTTTAAATATTTATGTTTCCAGTTATAAGGGTTATGATAGAATATTTAGAATCTATCATTATATTTCCCTAGTAATAAATAGCTATATAGATTTCAGGGGAATTCTGGTTTGATCATAAAGAGTATAGAAAGGTAATAAATTATAGAATATTTAGCTTTTAGCTTTTTACGTTTTTCTATATTTAAGAGGTATATAAAAGTTTCTAATCTTATAACCTTAGCGGTTACCTTTAGTTATATATATTAAGCTTTAGGTTTACTAAAGCCTTTACTATATAGATTATTACTATAAGATCTTCCTCCACTATAAGGTTAAATAATATAACTGGAGGTATAAGTTTCTATAATAATAGGTACTTATATTACTATTTAAACCAGTTATAAGCTAGTATTAGCATAAATACTATTGCCGGATATATTATATAGTTAGAACTATATATAGAATAAAGAGCTTAGATACTACTAACAATATAAAGCAAAAGTAACTAAATATATATCTACTAACGTAACTATATAGATTTTATAGTTATCTGATAACTATTAATTTCTTTAAATAATGAAGTAAATATTAGTTTTAAGAAGATATGTATTTTTATGAAGTTTATAAATATAAATCTAGTAGTAACCCAGAATCTTTAAGTTTCTTAAATAAAGGTCTACTAACCTTACTCTAGAAATTAAATTTAATATAACTTCTAAAACAATTTTTTTAAAGTATTATCATAGCTTCAGTATATAGATAAGTAAATACTACTAAGTAAGATATAAATAATAATAATAGCTTCTATTAAAGAACTTCTAAAGTAAAAGCCTCTACGCTCCTATATTTTAAATACTCTGTAATATTTAATTTATCTTATAGCTAAAACTCATTTTCAGAATTCCTAACAATTTCATCTCAGAATCCTCTTAAGACTTAAATTATAGCGATTTCCTTTAGTTAATAATATATACAATCTTATAATTATAGATGGAAGTATCTAGAAGTATCTTGAAATAACTAAAGAATATTAGTTAAGAAAGTAATTTTCAATAGAAATCTCCTAGCTATTTTAGTATAATATCTTTTCCGCTTTCTCCACTTTATTGTCTCTAAAGCTATCTAAATTACTTACTTTCCTATAATCTTATATATATTAATAGAATTATAGAGTAATATATTAAGTAACTTTAGAGAAATTAAGAATATAAAGTTTATAATTCTAAAAAGACCCTTATGAAGCTTAAAGATAGCTATAATATAAATATAAAACCTTAAGCTTTCATAGCTATTTCCTATATTTTTCATATAGATAATATTACTAAACTCTTTACTTAAGCTTAAGTATATATATAAGTTAGCTTTATATAATATCATTATAGCTAATTACGTTTATTATTAGTGAGAGATCTTATAAGAATGAAATATCCTAAACTTATCTTATAGATAGGCTAAATGTCTATTAAAGAATATTACCTTATTGAGAAAATATTATAAGTTATAATAATTTTATTTTATAAATACTCCTATATTTCAAATTAGTTAATTAAAATATACCTAATTAGAAAGCTAATAATTATATAGTTATATCAAAGGTCTCTAACTATTTAGATTCTATACCTCTTAGGGTTCTATTTAGGTAAGTATACCTAATAGTTGCCTCTTACCTTATAAACCCTATAGATAAGCTGGAGTTAAGGAACTATTTAAATAGAGGAAACCTCAGGCAGTAAGTATAGTTAGTTAATATAATAGCTGATAAATAGGAAGATATATTATAAAGGGAAAGTATAAACCTATCTATTATAGCTACTTTTTAAGAATTATAATTAGTTATTATATAATATTTACTACCAGCTAATTACACTTATTACTAGCTGTTAATAGTTACTAGCTATTAATAGCTATTAGCAGATACTGCCAGCTAGTAGTAGTTACTATATTTAGTTTTATAACTAGAAGGTATACTATAATCTCTCAGTTATAGTTACCTGTCGCAGGATTCGAATCTACTGCTTTTACTAAAACAGTAAGAACCAGCTAGACGTTAAACTACTACGTTAAATAGATTAGAAAGCTAATAATAATATATCTTTTAAAGTAAATTAAGTAGTTATATTTAAATTTTATATTAATAGTAAGAATAAACTACTTATAGCTATATATATAAAGATAAGTTAAGTTTAGCTTTATAGTATTATCTTTTGAAGTAGTTTTATAAAACCTTTAGTATAGTATTTACTAATCTAAGAAGCTTATTAGTATATAGTTATAAAGAAATACCGCTACTTATAAAGATCCAGATTAGAACTTATAAGGTAGTTTCCTTCCTTACTTTATAGCTTTTATATAAACTTTAATAATTACTTTAATATACTTAACACTTCTATTTTAACCTTATATATATAATAAAGAAAGCTAAAGGTAAATACCTTCAGTAGTAAAAGTAGCTTTAGCTTCTTATATTTAAAACCTTTAATATTAATATTATACTAATACTTAGGAAGTTAGATAAAATCCTTAAATATTATAGTTACAATAATATTAGTATAGTTTATAAAAAGGAAATCCTATACCTATTTAGTAACTCTATTTATTAGTATTAAAGAGACAATATATCTACTATAGCTTTAATGATATACATCAACGTCAGATAGAATATCCTTTCTAGCGGTAATATATAAGATACTCTTATACTTTATATAGTAAATGATCTATTTACTGTTATTAATATTATAAGTTTGATATACTTCCTAAGTAAGCTATGATTTATTATTCTTTAAGTAGCTATTCATAACATTAATACTATATATAGCTAAGATAAAGTAATTAAGAAACTCTCTCTTAAGATATATTAGTTACTAATATTAAAGCTATTTATTATCTTTTAGGAATCTTTAAATAAGCTCTATAGTTTATCTATAATAGTAATAATATTGAGAAGAAAGCTTCTATTATACTAAATATACTACTAAAGTATTTAATATTTTGTATAATATATAGTATTTAATATCTTATTAGTTATATTAAATATGAATAACTATAATCTTAAAGTACTTACTTCTCTATAGTTAAGAGAGATAGTTTAGCTTAATATCCTACTAGTAATCTTAATTTTAGTATTACTAAAAAGAGGTAAGATATATAATCAGAAAGATATAAAAAGTAATATTATAAGGATATAATTTATTTTCTTTACTTTTAGATATTATAATATAAACCTTCATATCTCTATAGCTTTTAAGAAGTATAAGTTAAGTATCTTATTAATAATAATCTCTAGTTGAAGCTTTTAAGAGAGTTATAAAATACTTTATATCGTAAAGAATATAGACTAAAATACCTAAATTAAGTATAAATATGTCTTAAAGAGAGTATTATTAAGATCTCTCTATATAGTAAGTATATTATATAATATTAAAGTTACTTCAGCTAGAAAGGTAGCTATATCATTACCATTATCTAAAACTCTAGATTCTCCTTAAGAGATTTGAATCTAAGCTTTCTGACTATTTGACTTTCTTTTTAATTATAGTAATTAGTATCTAAGCTTTATATATAAATACTTGATATAAAGAGTAATAATATAAGTATAAGTAGCTTCAGCTATAATTAAGAGAATATAGAGATTTATCTAAATTATTAATATATATTTTACTACCTTTAGAATTTAAAGAACTATCTATAGTTTTAAAGGTAATATCAAATACTTTATAGCTAACTTTATCTTAATATAGAGCTTAAGGGAGAAATTATATAATCTCCATAATAGCTAAAATAATTTTACTTAGTGATATTATATTTACGTAACTACAAACTATATATATTTAACTTTACGTATATATATTAATTAGTAAGTAAACTTACAAGAATATAAGTTTACAATCTAAACTATCTCTATAATAATGGAAATTTTGCTAATTATTTCAAGTTTATATATAATATCGTATTACTTCTAAAACTATATCCTAGTTACTATCTTTATTATAAGATACTTAAGTTTAGAGAACTAAAATATATTATAATATATAGTAGCTGTATACTAAAACGAGAAGTTATCTTTAATATAAAAGTAATTATAGATATTAGTTACCTATATAATAAGATTCTCCTCTATATTATAATATTAATATTAAAATATCTTACTTATATACCTAAAGATTTCAAGTATTATATAGATTTAGTTTAACTATTTATACTAATATTCTAGGTGTAAATCTTATTAGGGACTTTAGATAGAAATTAAAGCTTCTTAAGGTAAGTTAGCTTTATAAAGATAAATCTATTAAAAATACGAAAAGTAATTAAAGTTTTAGAAGTATTAATTCTTTATATTACTATAGATATTTTATCTTTCTTTATTTTAGGAAACTTATTTATAAGAAGTATTTAAGAAGTTCTAAATAGAAGTTATTTTAAATATTTAACTTAAAGTTAAAATATGTCTATAAATTATACATCTGGGAGGGGCTGATAGCTTACTTTCTATTATAACTACTAGTAGAGATACTATATCCTGAAGTATAATTTTAGCTTTCTCACTTCTACTTATTAATACTAATATTTATAATATTACTTAAGCTTTCTAGAAGATATTAATATTTCTTGATATAGGAATTATAATAGTATATTTAATATCTAGTATTATATTTCTTTAGTTATAAGTAACTATATAGATTCAAGGAGAGTTTTAGCTTTATTATTTAGTTACTTTTACTTTATATCTATAGTGGTATTTAAGCTCTTTACCCTATATATAGTTCTAACTGTAAATGATATTCTAGAATAGTATTTATACTAATACCAGCTTATAACTAGTTTAAATAGTAATAAGATTACCTATTATTATAGATAATTATACTTCTAGTTATAATATTTAACCTTATAGTGGAGGAAGATTTTATAGTAATAATCTATATAGTGAAAACCTCAGTAAAACTAGAGTTTAATATATATAGCTAAAAGTAACTATGAAGGTTATAGAATTAAGAATCTTTATAAACCTCTTAAACATAGGATAAAATAGAAAATTTATGAAAATTAAGTATTCTATAATTTATTATTTTTCTATATTTAAACTATCCTCAGTATTATCTTTATAGTAAAACTGAAATTCTCCTTAAATTTATATAGCTACTAATAACTAGGGAAATATAATAGCGGAAACTATATATTTTATTATAATCTCTATAATTAGGAATATTAATGTTTTCTAGAGAGCTTAAGTAATATTATAAATACTAATATTAATAGGTATACTCTAGAAATGGAGAAGAAAATAATCTAGGTATTCTATAATATACTATATTAAGCTAATAACTTTGAAAATTAGTTATTAATTAGATAGTATCTTAATATTAATATATTATATTACTTTCTAAATATTTTAAAATATTATAATATTCTAATTGATAGAGTTTTAAATATTATATAGCTATATTAAATATATTTATATCTATATAATTATTATCTATATATTAGCTATACTTAATTGAAATATTAAGATTATTTACTAATAAGAATAGGCTAAGTTCTATTATATTTATATAGAGATTATAAGTTAGCTTATATTAGTAGTAGAAAATGTTTATTTCAGTAGTAGAAAACCTTTATATTAGAAGTATAAAGTTTTATCTAGAGGGTTTATAAGGATATTAAGGTTGCAGATATTAAGTTTATAATAAGTATTTAAATAGAGTAGCTATAGTTAGTAGTAATTAAATCTCTTAAGATATTTAAATTATATATAGCGTGAGGATATAAGGGCGTAAGGTTAATATAGAAGAAGTTATTAGTTATTTATTATCGAAAAGGTTAACGTGGGGCAGATATACTAGCTATAGCTATAAGAGGCTTAAGTCTCAATTAACTTAAGGCTGGCTGCAGCAGTTAGCGGGGGGTGAGAAAGCTAAAGTTATACTTCCGAGGGTAATATATCTACTAATAATCGCAATAGAAAGCAAGCTATTAGCTCCTTCCTAGTTTTATTATAATAAATATAGAAAGAAAATATATTATAAAATATTTAGCTTTTATAAACTCTCTATCTCATTCTATTTATAAGAAGTTTATAAACATTCTTAATTATATAGATTATTACTATAAAGTCTTTCTTTACTATAAAGTTAGATATTATAACTAGAGGTATAAGTATCTATAATAATTAGTAATTTTATTACTATTCAAACTAGTTATAAGCTAATATTAGTATTAATATTATTATAGAGTATAATATACAGTTAAAACGATATATAAGGTAAAGGGCTTAGATACTAGTATAGCTAAAAAGTAGAAGTAACTAAATAAAACTAATTAGATCTCTTTCAGAATGTTAAGTATTTTATATATAGTTATCATATCTATAGTATTAATATAATCTAGAGAGATATAGAAAGTCTAAAACAACTTTATACTCAATTCTATTACTAACTTCTTTAAATTAGCTAAAAGTACTAGCTATTTTTAAAAGCTAATTATAAACTAACTAAGCAACTTAGTCATCCTTAAGGTAGTGATAATAATAGAAATAGAAGAATATTTAGAATAATTTCTAAATTAATATTTTTAGTACTATAAAATTCTAAAAATATGTATTAGTAATTATAATAAAAACTAAATAAGTTAGTTTTAGAAGGAATTCTATATTCTTACTAATATTAAATAATATGTAAATAGTATCTATTAATAGATAGAGTAACTAAATAGTTTAACTAAATGACTAAGATATATTTCTACATAGTAGTTAGTTATATATAGAAAAGCTAGAAAAGCTACCTTTCTATAGTATAGCTAGTCTTTCATAACTATGTAGTATTAATAATAAAAGTTAGTTTATTCTTCTTAAAGTATAGCCTCTATATAGACTCTATCTAAATATATATTATAGAGAGTGATATAGAGAATCTATAAAAATAAAATACTAGAATCTTAATAAATAGTTTAGTAGATATAATATATGTAATTATAATATTTATATAGTAGAAAAGAGAGAATTCTATAAATAGCTAGTATAAGGGTATATAGAGACTTAAAAAAAATAAGATATAGTCTTATATAGTATATTATAATTTATCTTATTTATATAAAAAGATAGATTAATTATATTATAAATATAAGATATTAAGTATTATTATACCTATAGTAGTTAAACTAACTAGTCTTAAAGATATATATTTTGAGTTCTATATTACTATCGTTTATAAAGTGATAGAAGACTTATTAGCCAACTAAATAATTTAAAGTTACTAACCTTCCTTATTATATAATAATAAAAGAAGTAATTAGTAGAAAGTTAAAAAGATATATATAGTATACTAAAGGTAAGTTAGCTAAAGTTACTAAAATAAAGTTTATATTAAATAAGTACATTATGTATATACTATATAAAAGTCACTATATATATTAGAAGATATTATAACACTCAATATGTATCATAAATATTATACATTAGTTAAACTCTATAATAGAGACTCATTATATACTTAGAATTACTCTCTATCATAAACTTAAAATTGAAATATTATAACTATAATATTTATATATTAAGGATAATTAGTATAAAGAAAGAAAGTTATCTTATATCTTACAGCTAAAAAAGATATCCTAAACCTTAGAGAATATAGTAGTAATAGAAAAGTAACAACCTAGTTATATTAAAGAACTTCGATCTAAATTATATATCTCTCGGGATTCTATTTAGGTAGTTATATCTAATAGTTAGCTCTTACCTAATATATCCTATAGATAAGCTAAAACTAAGAAACTATTTAAATAGATGATACTTTAAATAGTAAGTATAATAAGTTAATATAATAACTAGTAAATAGAGAGAGTATATATTGTAAAGAAAAAGTATAGATGTATCTATTATAGTTACATTTTAAGGATTATAATTAGTTATTATATAATACTAGTCAGCTTTACTTGATACTAATTACTAGTAGTTACCAATTCATAATATCTATTAATAGGTAGTACCAGCTGATATTATATTGAGAAAGATATATTATAACTATTAGTTACAGTAACCTATTGTAGGATTCAAACCTACTGCCCTTACCAAAATAGTAAGAGCTAGCTAGACGTTAAACTACGACGTTAAACGGAAATAAAAGTAATGATAGAGATATATAGATAAATAAATAGGAAGTTAGAAGTTAAATACGAAATCCTCTAAATGAAGAATCTAGAGAATATTCTTTCTAGAATTTAGATAAAATAATAATATATAACCTATATATTTACTAGATAACTAAATATATATATTATAAGTAAGATGTTTATATAACCTTAGAGCTTTAATAAGGAGTAATATTACTTAGAGAAAGTAGTAACCTGCTTATAGATGAGGGAGATAGGGATACTATTAATAGAGAATAGAATATTAAGTAGATAGAAGACAGTAATAAAATAATTATACTAAAGTATAATTCTTAGTTTTATAATAGTTAGTAAAGTAGAATTTAGTAATAATATTCTCCTCTTTAGTCTATTCTATAGTGACTATACAGAGAGTAATATGAATCTCTCTAAAAGTAATAATCTAATAAGTATATATTAGATTAATATAAGAAATTAACATAGCGTAATTTATATAGTAGCTCTAAATAATGAAGTTGTTCTTAGCTTTGAAAGTAGTATCGATATTGATAGATATATATTAAATAGAATTCGTAATTCAATTGATCCAGAATTAATATAAAACTAAAGTATGTAAATATATAAAATGAATAGTATAGACACTAATTTTATTATAGTAATAGCTAAACGTAAAGGTAGTATAAGAAAAGTAATATATTATATTTATAACTATATATCAAAAACTTGTAAAGAGGTGATTATACTATACTATTAGTATATTAAGAATATTATAGTAAATACTAACCTCCTTACATCTAATACAAGTATTACTACGGATACTTATAGTAATATAGGTAAGATAAAAGAAGTTATATAAAGTATATTCTATAGAATGAGTAAAAGGGAAATACGTAGTAGAGGTATTATAAATATACTTAGTATAAAGCTTTAATCTTATTAATAATAATAACTTTAATAAAGTAAGATATAATATATATAGTATAGAGAGAAAGTATAATACATTAAGAAACTATAGCTTCCTCTTACATCTTTGTATTATTAGCATTCTTAATATTTTCGTTATATTTAGTATTATTATTATTACAGGCATTAGTAATAGGGAAGTAGGTAGGTAATAAAACGTTAGCAGTAAGGAACTAGGTATATAATATAGAGAAACTAAGCTCTTTAAAGAAAATATCCTTAGTAGCTATTTTAATATTAATAATATAGAGTATTCTTTTAACTTTAATATTAAGTTCCTTAATAGAAGAAAGTTATTGAGTATTACAAATAGTAAGAAAAGTATTAAAGAATAGATTATAACCTACTGATATTATTATTTAAATAACATCATGAATCTCTATAATAATACTATTAGTAAAGTAATATTGAAGTAGCTAATATAATTTCTGGAAAAACAATAATATTAAAAGAAAGTATTAATACTTTACCTATAGAGCATTACTAGGCAGTTAGAGAAGATAATGTTAATAATATAGTAATAATATACTTTAGTATTAGTAATAAGAGAAGGAGCAAAATATATAAATTAATAAAAACTATGATAAGGAAGTAAGTAATAGTATATAGATACCTAAGTAATACGAATTAATTATAACTATCAACTAACTAAATTATAATTATAGCTTCCCAAGTAGCTAGCTAGAGGGAGAAGTATATATTATAGACTAAGCTTATAAGAACTAATAATATTTAGTAGAGTTTATTCTGCTACTACTAACCTTAGTAGACCTATTTTATAGATATTCTATAGCCTCTCTGAAGACTCTAGTTCTTTTGCTTAGATTCTTTTAATTAAGGTACCCCTACGTTTAATTATATAAGCTAAATTCTTTATAAGTAGTTACGTTTAGCTATATATATTGAGTTTGGACCTTACTGAGGCTCTTACTATATAGACTATTATTATAAGGTCTTTCTCTACTATAAGATTGAATATCATAACTCGAGGTATAATTATCTATAATAATAGGTAATCTTATTACTATTTAAACTGTATATAAGTTAGTATTAGTGTAAATACTATTACTAAGTATAATATATAGTTGTAACTATATGTAGAGTGACGAGTATAGATACCACTTTAGGTATAAAGTAAAAGTAACTAAATAATAAAAACTAGACTTTATTTTGAATATAGATTTTTCCTGCTGTCTATTCTAATCTATTAGTATCTTTCCTATTATACTACTAGATATAGATTATTATAACCTTAATTAAAACTATACTTTCTTTCAAGTAAATATACAATATAGAGATTTATTCTAAATCTTAATTAATAAAGAATCCTACTACTAAACCTATCAGATAGATAAAACCTTCAAGTTATCTAGAAACTTACTAGAACTTACTTTAATAATAAACAAATTCCGATTATTAAATACTGAATAATATATAGTAGTATATAATAGTAAATTTAACTATATAAATATAATTTATAGTTATAGAACTCCTCAGAGTTTAGATACTACTTACTTTATCCTACTATCTATCTATAAAGATATAGACTCTTTAGCCTATATAGAAAGCTGAAATAGCTGAAATTATATAACAAGTAGAGGCCTGAAGCTACTAGATCTCTATAGAATAAAATTATTAGTTTCACTAGGAGAAGGTACATTATATATATTATTATATATAGGATGCCAATAGGGTTAAAGGTGTTAATATTTATAGTATGTAGCCTATAGGTTATATATAGGTTAAATCTTAATACCCTAAGTAATTAATTACTAATTACCTAGTAAATAGTAATAACTAGTAGCTAGTTATTACTAGTAGCTAGTTTCCGCTATTAGGCTATATTATATAGATAGTATACTATAGGATTCTAATAACCTTATAGCTATTATATTATTAATAATAGCAAACTTTTATTTTTACCCTATAATTATAATATACTATATTTCTATATATAAAATAAAGTTAATTAAGTAATACATACGTTTTAATTAAATAACCTTCTAAATTTCCGTCTTTTATTTTAAATAAGTAATCTTTTTCTCTATATAATTTTTTATATTATTTATACTAATACATATCTCTAGAATATAGTAAAGATAATAAATTAATATTATTAGTAAAGAAGCTTTATATAACAATATAAAGATATACCTTAGAGAGGTTGAGAGAAATAAGAATTAACCGTTTATTTAAATATTCTATTTACTATTTAATATACTTATTAAGAATAGTAATATTATTACTAGAAGGTTACTATTATTATACTATATATAAGAAGTCAAAAACTACTTTAGGTTAGCAGACTAAAGTAATATATACTTTATATATATATTATTTAACATAGCTTTTTTAAAGTATTTTAGAACTTATAAGAATATTAATAATAGTAAGCTTATAACTTTAGTTTTTTTACTTAATAAGAAGGTTTTTACCTTAGAGGGAAAGTATATTATTATTAAATATTAGTAATATTAACTTTATAACGAAGATTTTAAATTTTGCTTTAAGGAAAGTTTTTACTAGTTTTTTATCCCCTTATTAAGTAAGGATACTATTAGAAAGACTAAGAATATTATTAGTTTATATACTAATTATATTAAATATCTTATTCTTAAGTTAAAAGATAAGAAAGTAACAACTATAGGTAAATATCTTTATATATAGCTTTTTTTGTAGTATTTTAAATATTTTACCTATTAGTAGGTATTAGTTTTAACTAAGCTGTAAAATAGTTTAATAATAATTATTATTATTATTAGTCATATTAAAGGTCTCTAACTATTAAAATTATATGCCTCTCGGGGTTCTACTTAGGTAGTTATATCCGACAGTTAGCTTTTACCTTATAAATTCTATAGATAAGCTGAAGCTAAGAAACTATTTAAATAGAGGAAACCCTAAGTAGTAAGTATAGTTAGTTAATATAATAGCTAATAAATACAGAAAGTATATTATATAAAGGGAAGATATAAACTTATATTTATTATAGTTACTTTCTTTAAAAAATTATAAT
Organism: Colletotrichum lindemuthianum; assembly: GCA_001693025.2. Lineage (NCBI taxonomy): Eukaryota > Fungi > Ascomycota > Sordariomycetes > Glomerellales > Glomerellaceae > Colletotrichum > Colletotrichum lindemuthianum. Next base: position 26,039 of record MASP02000137.1, on the reverse strand, counting down.
TAGTTATTATATAATATCTACTGCCAGCTAGTTATACTTATTACTAGCTATTGATAGTTACTAGCTATTAATAGCTAGTAGCAGAAGCTAGTAGCTAGTGGCAGTTACTATATTTAGTTTCATAACTAGAAATTATATTATAACCCCCTAGTTATAGTTACTTATTACAGAATTCAAACCTACTACTTTTACCAAAACAGCAAGAATCAGCCAGACGTTAAACCACTATATTAAACGTAGACAAATTATTATTATAAATTCAAGAGAATATTAATTTATAAGGTAAATAAATAATCTAGCTATAATATATCTTATAAGTTTAGTTCTAGTTTAAATATAAATTAAAATGATATCTTTTAGCTAGAAGAGAAAGCTTTCTTAATTTATTAATATAAAGGTAATAATTATAATTAATTTTTAGCTGCTTCTCTAAATTATAGAATACTAAGTAAGAATTATAAGTTTCGTATTATCTTTAAAACTTTAGATAAGAAATTTTAATTTCTTATATATTTAGTTACTATTTTTACTCTTAATTCTATTAGTAACTTGAATCTTAATGATAATATAGGTTTTATAAAGAATAGAATTATGCTAAATAATATTAACTATATTATTATTAATAATATTTTCCACTTTCTTCTTCATTAATATTTTAAAAGAAAGGCTAGAAATAATAATAATTTCTTTTTAGTGGAGGAATCTTGAGAAAGGTAGATAAATCTCTTTCTTAGCTAAAGGGATGGCTATAAAGTAATCTTCTTAGTTACTTTCTTATTAAAAGAAAGTTTCCCACCTAAATATAGCTTTTAAGAATTTAAAAAATAATTTTATTATTCTCTAATATTTAGTATATTTATTTTCATTAGAGGGTGGCAGTATATTACTTTTAATATAAGGAGAAAGAATATTTTTATCTTTTAGTATCTCTAGAGTATTTAGAGGTTTAAGGATAATAGAAAATAGAATGAAGATAAATTAAGTTTCTTAAGAGAAATCTTCAGCCTTATTAATATGACTATTATTATATTTATAGTTAAAATAGCTTTATATTTCTATTAGAATATTTAATTAGAGAGAAATATTATTACTTTTATAGTATACTTTTATAGTAGTTAAGTAAAACCTTTAAGAACTATAAGGAAAGTTAATAATATATATCTTACTATAGATAGTAAGTAAGTAAAGTAAAATTTATTATTCTTTTTTTTCTTACTATCTATATATAAAATATTATAATAGAAAGCTTATAATTTAAGAAGTATTAAGTTTATTATAAATAGCTACAATATTAGTAACTATCTATCCTTTATATTTATAATAACTAATTTTAATTACTTTTTAGAATATTTATATTTATATAAGTTTCTTTAGAAATAAAATGGAATTCTTAGTAAACTTGAGGTAAACTCTATAAATAAAAGATATGAATATAAGTTTTTTAGATTAGCGTAATTATTTATTAACTTATAAATAACCTAAAGGTAATATCTTTAAAATAACAATAAATATTCTTAATAGGAAGTTTTATATATATAATAAAAAAGAATATAGTAATATTCTATTTTATCTATATTATTATATATCTTAATAAATATAAATCTAATAATTAAGCTTATTGTTTTAGCTTCTAAATAAACGTCTTGAGATTAAAGGTTTATTTTAATATTAGTAGAGACAGAATTAGGTAAATCTAGGTAAATAATAATTTAATATACTTTGAAAGCTTTCTATATTAGTTTTACTAGAATACTAGGTAGAAATTAAATACTATTAAGGATTATAGCTATATTGATAATATAGAGAACAAAATAATTACTTTTAAGGTAAAAGTATATTAATAATAACCTTGAAGTTAAAGTTAATAAAATTCTAAAAAGTAAACTTAAATTAAAAGAAGGTAATATTATATATTTAGTACTAATAGTATTACTTTTTGAAAGATATCAAGACGTTTTAGTTAACTAAGTATTTAACCTTATAGAGAACATCTTAAAAATATATAATAAATAAATATTTAAAGTAATAATATACCCTCTGGATTTTAATTTCTATTAGATATTAGAAAGCAAGTATCTTCTTTTTATTTAATAATAATTATAGATATCTTTACTTATATATAATAGGAATAATCTTCTTATTTTAATATATTTAATTATAGGTATTATTAAAAGTAATATTGAGGTAGTTTATATTAGTAAAATATAATATAAAGAGAATCTTATAAGAAACTATATAGAATATTATTATATTAAGTAGTATAAATATATTAATTATTTTTATTACGTTTATAAATTTACTTCTTCTAAAATAAATAGATATTAATTCTCTTTTGGAAGCTTTTAAGAGAAAAAAGAAAGAAATAGGTTTTTTTAATATATTAAACTGAAAGTAGCTAGCTGTAAAGTAGCTATTAGTATTTAAATTGGATAAAGTTCCCTAAAAAGCTATATTTAAATGATAGTCTTTATAAATAAATGTAAATATTAAAATAGTAATCTTCTTAGTTATATTATCTTCTTTTATTAGAAAATAGATTACTACTTAATTCTGCAAGACTCTCATAATTTTTAACTATCTAGAAATATAAATTATTCTTTAAAGTAGGAAGTTATAAAGTTATTTAAAACGTTACCTAGAGAACTTAATATCTTAAGTTAGTTCTTAAGTTAATAATTCTAGAGGTAATATATTATTAAGTTATTTCTAATAAAAAGTTCATAAATATCTGTAGAATTATTATTTTAGTTTTCTACTTTCTTATATTATATAAGAAAGTAGTAATAGATAGATACTAATATATTTAGTATATAGAAATTAAAGTTATATTGATTATAGAAGTTTCTTCTCTCTTCAAGAAAATATCTTATTAACTAGTAATTAAGTTTACTATATATATAACATTCTTTATTAAATTAACTATATAAAATAGTTAAAGTTAAGTAATATTTTCCTCTAAATAATACTTAAAAGTACTCTTAGTTACTATATTTATATCTTTAGTAAAACGTTTAAAGTAAATTATATACTCTATTAGTTTAATATTAACTTATTTTAATTAATACAAATAACCTAGAATTATTAGTATCTTTAGGTATATACTAAGATATTGCAGAAGAAAGACTTATAGTAATATTAATGGTAAATTATAATTAGTTACAAACTTTCTGGTATATTACTATAAACCTAATAAGGGTTAATTAGTATTTTAATATTTCTTAATATATATTTAAAAGGTAATTTTAAAAGCTGAAATTTATATATTATTTAAAAGGAAAGATTCTATAAATATATATTAACTTAATGAAAGGAATCTTAAATATCGTCTTTTTCATTTTATTTAAATTATTAATAGCAATATTTCTAAATATTATTTCATACTAATTAGTAAGGTAAGTTTATTACCTTCTATTACCTTGAAAGTAGTTTTTTATATAGAAAGCTATATTATAAAATATTATAGAATTAAGGAAATTACTAAAGTAGTTAAAATGGTATTTAAGAATTTGGTTTCTTAATATAATCAAAAAAGCTTGAATTTATATACAGTTGGAAATATCTAACTTTAGATAATAATCTCTAAGAATATAAATTTCCAATTTAAAGATATTATAGAGAACTCCTTTTCATTTTATCTTAAAGTTATATATTTTTACCTAATTAGTTATATTTATAGCTATTAGTATATTAATAGAAAGGAATTTAGTCTGTTAGTAATTATTTATAACGTTAATATATAGGGAAGAAGCTACAGAAAGTAAGATAAATAATCTATATTATTAATTCTAGTTATAAGGAGGTTATTAATATTATTAATTTTCAGAATCTTATTATTTTAGTTATTTATATTAATAAGAAGTTATATTTATTACTAATAATAGTAAATTAACTATAGACTTCTCTATGTACTAAGATATTTCTTAAACCTAATTTCTTAAGGTAGTTAGATAAATATTAAGCTTTATAAAACTTTAATAAGTTACTTTTTATTATTACTTTTAGAAAGTAGAATATATTTACTAAAGAAAGATAATATTTCTCAAAAGGTCTGGTTAGTTATTAATAAGTATCTTAAAATTCTATAATCTTATTCCTATTTCTTAACCTTCTTCTATAGTTGATGAAATAAGCTCATTTTATCTTATTAGATATTTAAGAATTTAGTAAATCTATTTATTCTTTATATTAATTTTATTATTATAAATAGAAAGAGTATTTTATAAATACTACAACATTTATTTATTTATAATAAAGAATATTTTCTTTAGCTACTTTTTAAAATTACTTTTAAAGTAATTTAGAAGGTTTCTACTAAAGAGGTATTTATATAGATATGTCATTATAGTTTATAATATCTAGTTATTAATTTAATTAAAATTATATTTTATAATAAATTTAAAGGCTTTTTATTTACCAAAAACTTTGCTATTAAGAAGAAACTTTAATTTTACTAGTATCTTTATTTTGATGATATTATTTTACTTATTATATTAAAGGTTTTGAAAAATGTTCTAAGAAGTTCTACTAACTTAAATAATTTGCTTATTATTTTCCAATTATAGGGAAATTATAAAGAAAGATAAATTCCAAGAGAACAAAAAAAGAAAAATGAAATTCTATTTTTATTATTTACTATTTCTATTTATTAATATTATATAAGTAAAATTACATTTTAGAGAGAAAAACTATCCACTAGTTAAATAAGAAAAATAAGAAAAGAAAATATGAAGATATAAAAAAGAAAAAGAGAAATATAAGGAAAATTAAGGAAATTAAAAATATTATAAATTTCTTTACGGTAAAGGTTTAGTATATCTTATAATAAATATACTTGCTAAGTATATGTATATAAAATATATTTTAAATTCCTTCTATAAGTTAATTTTAAATATAGGTAAATATCTAGCTACTAAAATTAAAACATATTTATATTATCATTAAGAAGATATTATTTTACCTTAAGTTAGGTAAATTATAATTATTAAAAATATCTAAATAATCTAAGAAATTAGTAGCTTTACCTTAAATTAAACTTAACAATCTTTTATTATGATTGTTATCTAAATTAATCTTACTAATTTATAGTAAGTAATAATAATAAAACTAACTACTTAATTAATATTAATTTTACTAGGGATAAATATATTATATATATTATTATATATAGTATACTAATAAGGTTAAATATATTAATAATTATAGTATATAGCCTATATACTATATATAGGCTAAATTCAAATACTCAAGATAATTAGTTACTAATTACTTAGTAGATAGTAATAACTAGTAGCTAGTTGTTATTAGTAGCTAGTTTCCACCACTAGGTTATACTATATAGGCAGTATACTATAGAATTCTAATTACCTTATAGCTATTACGTTACTAATAAAAGCCTTCTTATAGCTACTACTAATTAGCGTATTAAGTTAAAATCTTATAGTTTATAGAGATTTACTATTTATTCTATTCTGTTTTTTATTTAGATGTTTCGCTATATTTTGATAAGTTTCTAATATTTACCTCTCTAAGAAAGTAAAATTAAAGTTCTAGTAATAACTTTATTATAATAAATATCTACTAAGTATTGAGTATTTATATTAAGAATAATAATATTTTAAAATATAGCCTCTGAAAATATAGGCTCTAAAAATATACTCTCCGAAAATATATCTTCCAGTCAGTATAAAGTAATATCTACGCCAGCTATATTAATATAAGTAGCTAATATTGCAAATATAGTAGATACATAAGGGGGTATATATATTATCATTATTATTATTATTAAAATATATATATTATAGTCTTAGAGGCTGCGGGAGGTATCTTCACTTTAGGCTATATTTATAGTAGTAGCTTTTAGTAATATTATTTCTAATATACTTCCCTAGCTATATAATATTACTATTATACCTAGCTATATAAAATAATATATAAAATGTAAAATTATTAAAAGCTTATAAACTAATAGATAAGAAAGTAAAATATATTATTTTAAATATTAATGGTAAAAATCTATAAATAAAATATAGTTATATTTATAGTAATTTTAGCTTCATTATCCTCGTTAAATCTTTAGTATCTAGTAGGAAAAGTAATATTAGTAATAAGCTATATTAACTAAAATTTCACGTTATAGCTAGAAACTATATAGCTAACTTATTAGTAATATAATAACTATAATAATATTAGGATTTTATAGTATACTATTTATATAGTATAATGTAGTGGCGGAAACTAGCTACTAGTAATAACTAGCTACTAGTTATTACTATCTGCTAGATAATTAGTAACTAATTACCTAGAATAGTTAAGATTAATCTATATATAGTTTATAGGCTATATATTATAAATATTAATATTTTAAACCTTATTAATATATTATATATAATAATATTTATAAGATATCTTTTCCTAGTAAAACTAATATTAATTAGTAGTTAATTTTATTATTATTATTTACTATAAATTAGTAGTATCTATTCAGATTTAGTTACTTTTACTTTATACTTATAGTGATATTCAAGCTCTTTACCCTATATAGAATTTTAACCGTAAAATGTACCTAGTAATAGTATTTATGCTAATACTGGCTTATAACTAGTTTAAATAGTAATAATATTACCTATTATTATAGATAATTATACCTCTAGTTATAATATTTAACTCTATAGTGGAGGAAGACTTTATAGTAAGAATCTATATAGTAAGAACTTTAGTGGAGCTAGAGTTTAATATATATAGCTGAAAGTAACTATTAAGACTATAAGGTTAAGAATATTTGTAAATCTCTTAAAGATAGAATAAAATAAAAAGCTGAAAGCTAAGTGTTTTATAATTTATTACTTTTCTATATCTAAATTATCCTTACTATTTTACGATAGAATTGAAATTCCTCTTAAATCTATATAGCTACATGTAACTAGGAAAATATAATAGTAGGTTCTAAATATTTTATTATAACTTTTATAACTGGAAGTATTAATATCTCCTAAAGAGCTTAAGTAATATTATCAATATTAATGTTAATAAGTAGATTTTAAATATTTAGAAGAAAATTATTTAGTTATTCTATAATCTGCTATATTAAGCTAATAATTCTAAAGATTAATATACTATATTAGTTACTAGATATTTTAGAGTATTATAATATTATAATTACTAAAGTTTTGGATATTATATAGCTATATTAAATATATTTATTCAGTTACTTTTACTTTATATCTATAGTAGTATCTAAGCTCTTCACTCTATATATAATTCTAACTGTAAAACTTACTTAGTAATAGTATTTATATTGATACTAGCTTATAACTAGTTTAAATAGTAATAAAATTACCTATTATTATATATAACGATACCTTCAGTTAAAATATTCAACCTTATAGTAGAGGAAGACCTTATAGTAATAATCTATATAATAAAAACTTTAGTAAAACTAAAGCCTATTATATATAACTAAAAGTAACTATTAGGATTATAAGGTTAAGAATCTTTATAAACCTCTTAAAGATAAGATACAATAAAAAGCTTATAAAAGCTAAGTATTTTATAATTTATTATTCTTCTATATTCTTTATAATAAAATCTAAACTCCCCTTAAATTTATATAGCTACTTATAACTAAGGAAATATAATAGTAAGTTCTAAATATTCTTTTATAACTTCTATAATAGAGAATATTAATATCTCCCAAAAAATGTCAGTAATATTATAAATACTAAAATTAACAGATAGATATTAGAAATTCAGAAGAAAGTTATCTAGTTATCCTATAATCTACTATATTAAACTAATAATTTTAGAGACTAGTTATTAATTAAATAGTATTTTAATATTAATATACTATATTAGTTACTAGATATTTATTAGAGGCTGGCTATAAGAGATATCCCAGTAGTATCTAAATAGTATTATAATAAACTTAAAGAGTTTTTATCTTCAGTGAAAACTCTTCACTAGACTATAGGGATAGTAGCTTTATAAAACCTTTATAGCTCTATCCTATATAAACCCTAAAACTTAGGTTTATAATATACTTCCTACTAACTCTCCCTCTATTACTATAGTAATAGTAATTATTAATAGCTTTATAGCTATATTACTAGTTACCTAATTACTTAAGTAAATTTAGCTAATAGAAAAATATATCTCTCTAATATCAGATAGTCTAGCTAATAGAAAGATTTATACTACTATCCCCCAGATTATTTTCTAAATAATTCTATACTGTAATTCCTCTCCCCTTTATAACTATAAGATATATTCTTTCCTTCTATATTATAACTATTCTTTCTATTATTTAGATAATCTATCTTTCTCTTTATTATACTCCCTATAATACTATTAATTTACTATTATTTTACTTCTATTTTCCTATTATTACTACTTCTTTTTATTATATTAGTTACTACTTCTACTAATACTAATTCCCCTAATAATAATTCTAACTACTATTCTTCCCCCTATAAGTCTACCTCCTATATCTATAGTAGCTATATTATTAAAGGTAATTCTAATAATAAAGAAAACTAACTTCCCTAAGTAGTTAAGTTTACTTACCTTAATTATCGCTCTAAATATAATAAAAGTAACTTTACCTAAAATTATATTCTAGGTTAAAATTACTTCTACTGTTAATATTTAGTAATAAAATTAAAATATAGGTAGAAATTATATTTCTTTACTACTAACCTTAAGTTATATACTACTAGTTACTAAATTAATTATTTAATTACTTTTAGTAATTATATTACTATTTTCACTATTCTTACTACTAATAAGAAAGGTAGCTTTAAAAGCTACTATATTATTATCTTTTTACCTAACGTCTCCACTATAGTTTAATATTATAATAAATACCTCTATTATATTCAGTAAATATCCTCCACCTATATTACTATTATACTCACTATCTCCTTATTCTTTACTAAGGATAATATCTTACTTACTACTATATTTACTTCTAAATAAGTAATTACTAACCTTAATAATGTTATATAGATAATAGTAAATTCCCTTTTTTTCTTTTTTTTCCTTTCTTTCCTAAACTATCTTACTAACCTCTTTCCAGTAGAATACTATTATATATTTTAATAGCTATACTACCTCCTATAACTATTATAGCTATATTCTTAATTCTACTAAAACTAATTTACTTATTTATTACTTCCACACTTTTACTGCTCCCCACTTTTACTAATAATATCTTAGCTAATAGTTAGCTATACTTATTCCTATTAAGAATAATAATAAGAAAGATAAGAATAATAAGAAGAAGTCTATAGATATAGTAGAGAAGGGAAAGAAGGATAATAATTATTTTATCAAAAAGTAGTTTTATAATTTTATATTTATATAGTTTAGAGGTTATTTTATATTCTATTTATAACTTATATAGCTTTCTATTATTAGTAAATGAATATTAGTTTATTACTTTCGTAAATCTTTCTATATTATAATTTAAAATATAATACTACCTTATTATTAACTAGACTTTCTAAGAATTCCCAGATTGATATATTATAACTTCTCTATTTAACTGATATATTTTAATTCTACTTCTACTCTAAGATATTCTTTACTATAAGAATCTTCTTAACTTTATATTTATCCTAAGTCTCACTATCCTTCCTTACTAAAATGAAAATTAAATTAAAATAGATATCTATATAATATTATAAAAATAAAAAAGAATTTTCAGCCTATTTAATAAAGTTAATATAAAATATTAAGTAAATACTAGGGAGAATATCTAATATAATATTAAATAAACTTAATATATTAATAACTTAGTATTTATAAGCTATTCAGTTAAGTTTCTTACTTAGCAAGTTTATCTTAATATATTATAGGAAAAATTAAACCTTATTAATAACTTAAAATCTCTCCGCTACTTATTATATTCTATTAGCCTATATTTTATTATACTATTAGACGTAAGGTATTATAACCCAAGCTAAAACTATATCCTCCTTAAGGTAAGTAAAAAATATTAAAATCCACTCTAAATCTAAGTTTATAGAAAACTTCTCTACTATAATATACAAGATAGATATTACCTTAAAGCTATTTAAAAGCTTATTAGAATTTACTTTAATTATAGATAAATCCCTATTATTAAATACCAGTTGGTATATAGTAATATATAATAGCTAGTCTATCAATAAAAAGGTAATATATACCTATAGAAACACTTAAATTTCAGATATTACTTATTCTATTCTATTATTTATCTGGAGGTGAAATAATATTAAAAGAAGTTATTTAACTTCTATAAACTAATATAATATTAACCAGAAGGTATTAACCTCATTAAACTCTCAGTTAGTAATAATCAATATAGAAAAACTATAAAACTACTACTATATATTCCGGAAACACTCTATATAAGATTCTGCTAATATAGATATTATAGCTTCTAACTAAATATATTTAGAAAGCTAATTAGTAATAATTATTAGGAATCTGAAACTACCCTCTATAATAGAGGGTAACTTTATTATAAGATTAATTAAAATTTAAAACCAGAATCTATTAGGAATTGGGAGAGACTGCAAAAATCTCTAGTAGTATCTTTAATTCTTATAAGAGCGTCAGTAGATACTATATACCTTAATAAATTACTTAATATCCCTTAATATCCTATCCTAATATTAATTCTATAAAGATATTAAAAATATTAAGTTAATACTAAGGTAATCTAAAATAGAAAAGTTATAAACTATTGAAAAAATTACTATAGTTAGCAGCTTATATTTAGAAATCTAAATTCTACTTTAATATAATAGTATACTATTTAATCTTACTAAATAATTAGCTATCTATATCTTTATATTTACCTTTGGGGGGAATATTTATACCACTTATTCAATTATATTTTAGTAGATTTTATATACTGATATTACTAAAACCCCTTAGTTTTAAAGTATTAGTAATATAGTATTCTGGAATATTATATATTTTTCTAGCAGTTTAGTGGTATTTTACTAGTTATTATTAACTACTAATATAAACCTTTTCCTATCTCTTTTTAATTCTATTTATGAAATTAAAATTATAGAAAGTAATTTAACTATATTTACTATATTAACCTATAGGAAGTAGAGAATTTATGTTAAAGGCTGTAGCTTAATAATATTATCTTATCCTTACCTTAATAGAGTATTTAGATACTCCGTAAGGTAGCCTAAGTAATACTTCAGAATAGAACTAAACTCTAATAGGATTTCAACCTACCTAACTTATTACTTTAAAATAGACTTTAGGTTTATAAAATATTTTAAAGTCTTATAGTTAGAAAGAATAGTAAAAAGTTTTATTATACTCTATAACTTTACTAATTATATCTTTAAATATAATATAACTACTAATAGCTTCTTATTATAAATAGTATAGTTTTATTAAGCTGGAATTAGTTAGGCTGAATAGTAAGCTACTACTTATAGAATATCCTGTTTATTTTTTTATAATAGGTAATTTCTTAATACTATCCTAAAATAATTTATCTTTATTATTATAGGTTTCTCTAGATTCTATTAGGCTATAACTAACTTTAATATAAATATAATCTTAAGGATATTAAATACCTCTTTATAAGCTTTATCTTACTAAAATAAGATTTCCTTCTATATTAGTTATATAAGAAGTTTTATTAGGTTAAAGAAGTAATTTACTAGATTATAGTAAAAGTTTGTAAACTTAAGGAAACTTTAGATACTCTAGATATTCTTAGGAATTATCTACTTCCAAATAACCTTAACTTTCTTAAGGTTATATTATATTTCCCTCTCCACCTTAACAATAAAACTAAGATACTTAATTCTTTATATTAAGACTTTATATTTCTCTAGATTTAAATATAAGCTAGGCTTCTTTAGTTACTCTAGAATTTAAACAACTTTAACTTTATAATAAGCTTATAATCTGCAGCTATAGATAAAAATATTATTAAAATATATTATAATAAAATTATTAAGAGTATTCTAAAATATTCTATTAATATATTACTGAAATATAGTGGATATACTAATCAATCTTAAAGATATAATTAGCTACTTAAATAAGCTAAAATATATCTAGAAGGCTATTTTATATTTATCCCCCTCTATAATATAGATTTTATAGAAAGCTATCTAGATATTAACTTTTATAAATTATTTCACCTTAGATAATAAGTAGAATGTTTTCTTTATTAATAGTAAGAAGTAGTAATTATAAATACTAATAGTATTAAAAGTATAATAATTAATATAGAACTACTACTTTCTTTTTAGCTTTTTAACTAGAAGGATAGATATTTCTGCAGCTAAGAAGTTAGCTTATATTCAGCCTTTATCTATTAAGTTAGTAACCTAATGTTATATTTTAAGGAGATATTCTTATAGTATATTATGGAGTGATTCCTGGGGTAGATTCAGTTTAGTTCTATCTAGATTCTTTTTAAGCTATATTCAGTAATTAAGAGTTTTCTAGTGGAATAGAAAGCTAGAAGCTTTTTCCTTATTAAATAGATTTATAAAGAGGATATAGATTTTCAGTAAGATATATACTAGCTACTTTAGAATTACTAGTAATATAGTAGTAAAGACTATATTAATTTATATTAGGTTAGTAACTATCTATTTATAACCTCCCTCTTTTATATTAACTAATATAATTACTAATAGCTTAATAGAGTTAGTAGATTCCTCTATATATATACTTTTTAAAATATTACTAATAGTTAGTATTATAAGGCTACTAACTATATTTATCCTTATTTTATTTCTTATAAAGTTAAGAATAATCTCTTAATATTATAACTATAGCTTTTTAAGAATAGCTAACTATATTATATCTAAAATAATATAACATAAAACCTTTGATATTTATCTATTTAGGTTAATATAGATTCTAGCTATTCTAATAATAGCTATAATTTGACTAATATTTAAAATAATTCCTAGTTAGTAAGGTTATAGAAGGTTAATTATAGTAAGGTTTTACTACTTTGTAAATTTCTTACTAACTGCTTTATAATAATTATAACTGCTATTAATTTAAATAAAGATAAAAAATTCATTATTTATTAATATAGAAACCAGACAGGGTAGTTTATCTATCTAGCTTTATATCTTTTTAGGTTTATTAGCTACTATACTAATATTACTAGTAGTTATACTACTTTACCCCCCAGGAAGCTTCTTCTGGAAAGTTATTTTTTTCTATATAATCTGTAATTTCCTTATTTAGCTATAAAGTCTAAATATTAGTATTTGGGGCTATAGGAGAGTAAGTAGGATATAGCTTATATTTAGTAATAAAATAGTTTTTAGCGTTATAGTAAATATAGATACTAGTCTGTATACAGGCTTATAGAATTGCTAAATCCACCCACTAGGCTCTATATATATCTATTATAGCAGCTAATAAAGATTTAACTAATATAAAGTTCTGGCTGCCTAACACCTCTTAGTGAGAATAGCTAGTATTACGGCAGTATTATATTAATACTAAAGTAACGTAAACTATATCTATACTAATTATTTATATATTCCTATTCTAGTTAATTAAAAACTCTATCTGTAGTTAAACTTAAGGTTAGTTATAGCCTTATAACTCTATATTAAGAATCTTAAAGATTATAGTAATTATGTAATAACGCTAAACTATAGTATAGTAATTTATTTAACTAATATTATAACTAATAGTAGCTATCTAAATCTAGTGGAAGAAGGCTAGCTATAAATAGTTTAGTTATATATTTCCTACTTAAGTATATCCCCCTACCTAATTTATAGTTAATTTAAATTTAATAAAAAACTCTATAAATATCTATTTGGATTCTTGTTAAAGATATTATATCTTCTTAAAAACTTAAATACTATAGTAGGAGTTTTTATAGTATTTAATAAGATACTAAAGGAAAATATTAATATTCTAGCTATATAGAGGCCTCTAGATCATATAGAAATTACTAATCTATATCTAAACATTTAGTAAAAGGTTAATTTAGAGAAACTATTAAAGATCCTTCAGTCCTCTAATAAAAACCTAGTTAACCTTAAGTTTATATTATATAATTATCTTCTATACTAGAAAGTGAAGAGTATTATTATTAAAGGAAATACTAATTAGAAGAAGCTTCCTCTTTATAAAGAAGATTTATATAATTTATAAAACTACTTTAGAATTCTATTAGAATTACATAAACGCCTCTCGGAGGGCTAAGGTTTTATCTATAATTAAATTTATCTACTATTAGTCTATTAGAATTTCTATTAAGAGTTTTATAATATTAATATTTACTATTATCTTTATTATCTTCTATATTATCTATTTAGTTTACTATTTACTATTAGGTTAAATTTAGGTAGAAAGTTTAGCAATATTAGAAACTAGCTATAAGAGATACCTTAGTAGTATCTAAATAATATTATAATAAACTTAAAAAGTTTATATCTATAGTGGAAACTCTTCACTAGACTATAGGGGTGGTAGCTTTATAAAGCCTTTATAGCTATATCCTACATAAGCCCTAAGGCTTAAGTCTATAATAATATTTTAGAATATTATAATATTGTAATTACTAGAGTTTTAAATACTATATAACTATATTACAAATATCTATATTTATACTAATATTATTTATGTATTAACTATGCTTAATCTATTTAATATATTAAGATTATTTACTAATAAGAATAGACTAAATCCTACTATACTTATATAGAGATTATAAGTTAGCTTATATTAGTAATAGAGAACTTTATATTAATAGTGGAAAACCTTTATATTAGAAACGTAATGTTTCATCTTAAAGGTAAATAGAATATAGTCTGGTGATTATTAAAATTATAGATCTAGAAATTATAATAGGTATTTAAATAAAGTAGCTATACTTAGCACTAATTAAATCTCTTAAGATATTTAAATTATATATAGTATAAGGACGTAAGAATATAAGAATATAAAGTCAATATAGAAGGAGTTATCAGTTATTTATTATCGAAAAGGTTAATATAAAGTAGATATACTAGCTACTATAGATACGAGAGATTCAGCTTCAGATTAACTAAGGGCTAGCTGCAGCAGTTAGTGGGAAAGTGGGAGAGCTGAAATTATACTTCAGAAGGTAATATATCCACTAATAGTCGCAATAGAGAGTAAGCTATTAGCCCCTCCCTTAAATATATTTATATTTATATTAGTATTATTTATATATTAGCTTTACTTAATATATTAAGATTATTTACTAATAAAAGTAAGCTAAGTTCCACTATACTTATATAGAGATTATAAGTTAGCTTATATTAATAATAGAGAACATTTATATTAATAGTAGAGAACTTTTATATTAGAGGCGTAAAGCTTTATCTGGAGGGTAAGAATATTAAGATTATAGATATTAAGATTATAATAAGTATTTAAATAGAGTAGCTATAGTTAGTAGTAATTAAATCTCTTAAGATATTTAAATTATATATAGATAGTATAAGGATATAAGAGTGTGAAAGTATAAAATTAATATAGAAGAAGTTATTAGTTATTTATTATTGAAAAGGTTAATATAGAGTGGATTTACTAGCTACTATAGCTATAAGGAGTTTAGGTCTGGATTAACTTGAGGCTAGCTATAGTAGTTAGCGGGGGGTGGAAGGGCTGAAGTTATATTTCAGGGGGTAATATATCCACTGATAGTTATAATAGAGAGTAAGCTAGTAGCCCCTCCTATATCTATTTAGATAGAAAATATGATAAAAAACTATTAAGTTTAAGTTAAGGTAAAACTACTAAGTTTTCAATTTATTTAAATATATTTAATAATAATATCTTATTTAACTTAAAGTATAATAATGATATATTAACAATTATGTTAATATATCTTAATTTTAGTAGCTAGATATATATTTATATTTAAGGTTAACTTATAGAAAAGATTTTAAATATATTTTATATAAGTATATTTAGTAAATATTCTAATTATAAACCTTACTAGACTTTTATAGCAAAGAGATTTATAATACTTTAAATTTCTAAATGTCCTTATATTTCTACTTTTTCTTTCTATATTTTTCTATTTTCTTTCCTTTCTTTCTTTATTCAACGGGCAGATATTTCCCTCTTCAAAATTAAATTTTACCTATAAAATATTCATAAATAAAAATAGTAAATAGTAAAAATAGAATTTTCTATTTTCCTTCTCTTTTTCTCTTTTAATCTATATCTCCTTATAAGTTTCCTATAATTAGGAAATAATATATGTAATATTTAAGTTAGTAGAACGTTTTAGAAGATTCTTTAAAAACCTTAATATAATAAGTAATATAATTTCTTTAGAAATTTGAATACTAATAAACCTAAAATATCTTCTTAAAAGAGAAGTGTTTAGTAAATAAAAACCCTTTAATTTTATTATAAACTATAATTCTAATTAAATTAATAATTAGATAATAGAAATTATAATAATATATATACATAATTACTCTTTTAGTAAAGCCCTGCTTAATATCTTCAGAATAACGAAAACAAATAACTAAAGAAAATATACGCTACTATGAATAAATATACACTTTAATATTTATAAAATATTCTTTTTATTTATAATGTTAAAATTAATATAAAAGATAAATAAATTTACTAAATTCTGATAAATTTAATAAAGTAAAATAAGTTTATTTTATAAACTAAGAAAGAAGTTTAAAGAATAATAATAGAATTATAGAACTTTAAAATACTTATTAATAACTAACTACATGTTCTTAAAAATATTATTTTTACCTAAAAGATATATTCTACCTTCCAGAAACAATAATAAAAGGTAAGTTATTGGAATTTTATAAAATCTAATATTTATCTAGCTACCTTGAGAAACTAGTTCCAAGACGTATTTTAATACATAGAAAGATTTATAGTTTCTTTGCTATTATTAGTAGTAAATATAACCTCTTAATAATCAGAATAACCTGAATAATAAGTTCTTTAAAATTAATAAAATTAATAACCTCCTTATAACTAGAATTAATAATGCAAATCTTCTATTCTATTTTCTGTAGCTTCCTTTCTATATATTAACTTTATGACTAATTATTAAAAACCTAAACCTCTTCCTATGAATATACTAATAGCTAAAAATTTAACTAACTCTATAAAAGTATATAATATTTAAATAAAATATAAAGAAGCTTTCTATAATATCTTTATATTAAAGATTTATACTTTTAGAAACTATTATCTAAAGTTAGATATTCCTAATTATATATACGCTAAAGTTTCTTTAATTATATTAAATAAGTAAATTCTTAAATACTATTTTAATTACTTAAGTAATTTCCTTAAGTTCATAATAGTTTATAATATAGCTTTCTATATTGAAAACTATTTCAAAAGTAATAAAAGTTAATAGATTTACCTTACTAACTAGTATAGTATAATATTTAGAAGTATTATTACTAATTATTTAAATAAGATAAAAAAGAAGATATTTAAGATTCTTTTTATTATGTTAATATATATTTAGAAAGGTTTTCCTCTTAAATAGTATACTAACTTTAGCTTTTAAAATTACCTCTTAAGTAGATATTAAGAAATATAAAAATACCAATTAGCTTCTTTAGCTTTATAATAATATACCAGAACGTTTATAATTGACAATAATTTACGATTAGTATTACTTTAAATCTTCCTTCTATAATATTTTAATATATACTTAAAATACTTATATTTCTAAGGAGTTCTTATTAATTAATATAAATTAATATCAAACTAACTAAATATATAACTTACCTTAAAGCTTTTACTAAGAATATAAATATAATAAATATATATATTCTTAAATACTACTTAGAGGAGGATATTACTTAACTTTAACTATCCTATATAGCTAATTTAATAACAAATACTATATATTCAGTAACTTTAGTTACTAGTTAATAAGATACTTTCTTAAGAAGAGAAAAGATATTTATAATTAATGTGTATTTAACTTCTAGATAGTAAATATTTTAATATTCTTATATTACTATTCTCTTATATAATATGAGGAAGTAGAAAGCTTAAATAATAATTCTGAAGATATTTATAAGATTATTATTAAATATAATATAATAGTATATTACCTCCAGAAGTATTAGCTTATAAATTAACTTAAAGTATTGAATTCTCTAAGTAACGTTTTAAATAACTTTATAATATTCTATTTTGAAAAAAGTTTATATCCCTAAATAGTTAAAAGATTATAAAAGTTCTTCAAAACTAAGTAGTAATCTATATTCTAATAAAAGAAGATAATATAATTAGGAAAATTAGTTTTTCTGTATCTATACTTATTCTTAAAGAATATTATTTAGATATAATTCTGTAAGGGACTTTACTTAACTTAAATACTATTAGCTACTTTATAGCTAGCTACTTTCAGTTTAATATTCTAAACTAATTTAATCTTTTCTTTATTATCTTAAGAACTTCCAAAAAAGATTTAACATCTATTTATCTTAGAGGAGGTAAATATATAGAAGTAATAAATATAATTAATATATTTGTACTACTTCATATAATAATATTCTATATAATGTCTTATAAGATTCTATTTCTATTATATTTCACTAATATAAATTACCTTAATATTACTTTTAATAAGATTTATAACCAGTTATATTAAAATAAGATAATTATTTGTGTTATATAGAAAAGAAATATCTATAGATATTATTAAATAAGAAGAAAATACTTACTTCCTTATATCTAATAGAGATTAAAATCTGGAGACATTATTATTACTTTAAATATTCATTTATTATATATTTTTAAGAAGTTTTCTATAAGGTTAAATATTTAGTTCATTAAGAATTTTTTATAGCTTTTATAAAATACTGCTACTAATAGTAAATATATAATATTGTTTCCTCTTTTATTTAAGTTTATTTTCTATAATAACATTAACTTTAAATTTAAAGTTACTATTAATACTTTTTACCTTAAGGGTAACTACCTTATTCTCTATATTAGGAATATAGCTATAGCTTTTAATACTATTTAGTTTCTATTTTATATTTTAGTAAGATTAATATAAAAAGGTCTCAAAATATACTAAATTAATATTTATTTAGATTGACCTAAGTTTATTTCTACTAATATTGAAATAAACTTCTAATTTAAAGATATTTACTAAGAAGGTAAATTCATAAACTTAACTATTAGAATCATACCTATTAAAATATATAATAATATTTAGTTACTTTTACTTGATATCTATAGTGGTATCTAAGCTCCTCACTCTATATATAGTTCTAACTGTAAATTATACCCTAGAATAATATTCATGCTAATACTAGCTTGCAACTGGTTTAAATAGTAATGAAATTACTTATTATTGTGGATAATTATACCTCCAGTTATAATCTTTAACCCTATAGTAGAGGAAGATCTTATAGTAATAATATAGCTACAAGTAAGTACTAAGGTTGTAAAGTTAAGAACTTTTATAAACCTCTTGAAGATGAGATAAAATAGAAAGCTGAAAGCTAAGTATTCTATAATCTATTACTCTTTTATATCTATATCTTTATAATAAAACCGAAATTCCGCTTAAATCTATATAGCTACCTGTAACTAGGGGAATATAATAGCGGAAACTTTATATTCTATTATAGCCTCTATAACTAAAGATATTAATATCTTCTAGAGAATTTAAGTAATACTATAAATATTAATATTAATAGGTAGACTTTAGAAATTCGGAAGAAAATTCTCTAACTATCCTATAATATACTATATTAAGCTAATAATTTCGGAGACTAGTTATTAATTAGATAATACTCTAATATTAATATATGATATTAATTACTAGATACCTTAGACTATTATAATACGATAATTAATAAAACTTTAGATATTATATAGTTATATTAAATATATTTATATACTAGCTATATTTAACTGAGATATTAAGAATATTTACTAATAGAAATAGACTGAGGTTTACTATACTGATATAGAAATCATAAGTTAGCTTATATTAATAGCGGAAAACCTTTATTTTAATAGTAGAAAAATTTTATATTAGGAATATAAAGCTTTATCTGGAAGGTAAAGATGTTAAGGTTATAGATATTAAGGTTATAATAAGTATTTAAATAGAGTAGCTAAAGTTAGTAGTAAGTAAATCTCTTAAGACATTCAAATTATATATAGTATAAGGATATAAAAATATAAGGTTAATATAAAAGAAGTTATTAGTTATTCATTATTAAGAAAGTTAATACAGAGTAGATATACTAGCTGTAGCTAAAGAGAGTTTAAATTCAAATTAACTTAAAGCTAGCTGCAGCAGTTAGCAGGAGAGTGGGAGGGCTAAAGTTATACTTTAGGGGGTAATATATCCACTAATAGTTGCAATAGAGAGTAAGCTATCAGCCCCTCCTGAGATTGATTAATATTAATAATATAATAGTTTAAATAGAGAAATAAATTACTTATTTAAAATAAAGAAAAAAGAATTCAAAATTTATTTATTTAAATATTATAGAATAACCAATTAACTTTATTTTATATATAAGAATATAGTATATTATAATTACAAAGTAAAAAGAAAGTTGATTAGTATTAGTAATATAATAACCATAAAGCTATTAAAGTCTTATAGTATACTATCTATATAATTTAATTTAGTAGTAGAAACTAGCTACTAGTAATAACTAATTACCAGTTATTACTATCTATTAGGTAATTAGTAATTAATTACCTAGAATTTTTAAAATCAGTCTATATATAGCCTATAGGCTATATACTATGAAAATTAATATGTTTAATTCTATTAGTATACTATAGATAATAATATATACAATGTACCTTCCCCTAGTAAAATTAATATAACTAGATATAGAAAATATCACAATAATGAATAATTAAAATAATAAAAAGTATGGAATTATCTATTTTAGATATAAAAACTATTTTAGATATAAAGCTATTTTAGATATAAAGCTATTTTAGATATAAAGCTATTTAAAGTAGAGAGGATGTTTAAGTAATAGTATTATTACATTATTATATATATAAATCTTCTACTTTCTATAAGAATACTAATTACTTAAGTTACTTTTTTATTTCCTATTTTAGGTATAAAGCTATTTAGGGTAGAGGGAACTTTTAAGTAGTAGTATAGTAGCTACCTCCTATAAGGATATAAATAGCCTTTATACCTCCTATTATTATATAACTTTTACTTTAATAATAGTTAGTATAATAGTTTTTAGATACTACCCTAGAGGTTTAGTGTTTTTACTAAGGTAGAAATAATAGTTTATTAAGTAGACTGAGAAGCTATATTTTTCGTATTCAGTATACTGATATTTATCTATATTATACTTTTAATTATAAAGTATTAGCTATTTCGTTATTTTCATTAATATAGTAGCTTAGATACTAGTAAGAAGCTTATAATAATTAGATATCTTAGCTTAATTCTGAATGTTATATATTATTACCTAAGTTATAATAAAGTTTATAGAGAGTATGTAGTAGAGTTAGTTTAGTTATAAGCTTATAGCTTTAGCTTTAAATATCAAAAAGCTTACCTAATAAGTAATAAGAAACTTATCTTTCTGTTAGAAGAATTGTTGTTGAAGATCTTCTTAATTACTAAGATTAGAGTATTAAAGATATTTAAGGTATTACTATAAAGCTTTAAGAAGCTACTTATTTAATAGTAATATAATATATTTTATAAAAGCTTTTAGTTACTATTTAAAGACTTCATTAGGAAAGTAGTATTAGGTAAAGTATTTAGAGATAATAATAGTTAAAATAAAAGTCTAAACTTCTTTTATAAAATCTTTAATTTAGATAATATAACTACGACTTATTATAAGCTACGTCCGGATATCCAGCTAAAGTTATACCTAGGTATCTAAAGCTAACTTTCTCGTCTAAATAAAGCTTCAGTAGGCTATATATAATATTATATATACAGACCTTTCCACGCACTTATAAAAGCTTCTCTTTTACTTCTTAGTTCTAAATAAATAGTATTTTATCTTATCTCCAGTTGAATATACTTAGGTTTAGCTTTTTATATATTTAGAATTTAGTTTTATTTACTATATAGATACTACTAAATACAATTTAGCTTCCTACTAGTTAAGTATATAATTTAGTTAAATATAACTTCTAGAATATAATATTATATAATATGTAACTAACTAATTAATATAAAGAATAATAGAGAGTATTAAAGCCTCCTAGAATATTTCTATAGATAGTAACTTTATAAGTAAACTACTTTAGTAGTAGTTATAATATATCTTAAGCTTTCTCTACTAAAAGATTAATAAGCTTATCTATAAATTAGTAAAATAAGATACTATAGTAGATAGTAATTTTTAGATAGCTACTATAATAAATATTTCTAACTTATACTAAAATACTTTAGTAACCTCCAGAATAATATTTATTAGAATACTAACTGATAAGGTTAATAATATTACTATATTCCTATTAGTAACTAACTACTAGAGGTAATTCTTTTTCTTTTTCCTTAAGTTTTCAGGTAAGTAGAAGAAATACTAAATATAAGTTTAATAGATAAAAGTTAAACTTAAAATTAACTACTATTTCTTAAATAGTAATTAGAAATATTAATATCTAATTTACTTCTACTTAAATTTAAGTTTCCAGTAGGTAATTAAAATTTTCTATATAGTAAGAGAATTACAAAACTTCTATAACTTAAATAACTTTATAGATTACCTAAGTAAAATCTACCTAAATTTAAATAGCTAGCTTTATATTATTATTTAGCTATAGAACCTTAAATAAAAGGAAAATAAATATCTAATTACTTTTTTATCTTAATTTAAAAACACTTTAGCTAATAAGGAAGGATATATATAGCTAAATATAATCTGAATATTTCTACTAAAAGCTACCTTATTTTTCCACCTTAAGAAACTTCTTATTATAATTCACTTTCCTATAAAATATAGATTTTAGCTATTTAGAATTCAGAATATAACTTAGAAGCTTAAGTATATAAAGAGAATATTAGCCTACTACTAGCTACCCTACTAAATGCCTGCTACTAATAATATAGAGAATAATATCATAATAACTAAAATAGTTAAGAAGTAATAATAATACTGAAGCTTTAGTAACTTTCTTTTTACCTTTAAGAAGTATTCTAAAAACTACTAATAACTTACTAATATTTTAAATATAGTAAGAAAGGTTATATATATAGAAACTATAGAATATAGAAATATAAGAAAGTTAATATAAAGATTATAAAAGCTATAGCCACTCTAAAGTATATTAAGAATAACTAGGAAAATAGTATTTTCCCACCTAGTAAAAGTAAGAACTTAGGAAAAAAGTAACTTTAGAGTAAAGTTAGATTCTAAAGTTAATAGAGGTGGAAGTAATAAAATAGGGAATATAACAGAAAGAGTAACAGATAAGTAATTAGTAGTTAGTTACTATTTAAGTTAAAATTAATAAACGTTACTTTATTAATATATTTATTAATATAGACTATAATATCTTTATTAATATTAATATTTTCCTTATAAAGAAACTTTACCTTATACTAGTTAATATATTAAAACAATAAATAAGAAGATATATTATTAGGCTTACCTAGTAATATTCAGAGAGTTATTATTCTAACGTTATAAGTTAGTAGCTATTAGAGGCTAGCTATAAGAGGTATCCTAGTAGTATCTAAACAGTATTATAATAAACTTAAAGAGTTTACACCTATAGTGAGAACTCTTCACTAGACTATAGGAGTAGTAGCTTTATAGAGCTTATATAGCTATATCCCACATAGGCTCTAAAGCTTAACTCTGTAATATGCTCCCTACTAACTCTCCCTCTATTACTATAGTAATAGTAATTATTAACAGCCTTACAGCTATATTACTAATTACCTAATTACCTATATAGATCTAGCTCATAGAAAAATATATCTCTCTAATATTAGATAGCCTAACTAATAGAAAGATTTATATTACTATCCTCCAGATTACTTCCTAAATAATTCTATATTATAATCTCCTTCTCTTCTATAACTATAAAATATATCCTTTCCTCCTATATTATAACTGTCCTTTCCTTTCTTCAGATAACCTACCTACCTCCTTGCTATACTCCCTATGATACTACTAATTTGCTACTATTTTACCTCTATTTCCTTATTATTACTACTTTCTTCTATTATATTAGTTACTCCTTCTATTAATATTAATCTCTCTAATAATAATCCTAATTATTATTTCCCTCCTTATAAACTTACCTCTTATATCTATAATAACTATATTATTTAAAGTAATTCTAATAATAAAGAAAACTAACTCCTCTAAGTAATAAAGTCTACCTACCTTAATTATCACTCTAAATATAATAAGAGTAACTTTACCTAAAGTTACACTTTAGGTTAGAATTACTTATACTGTAAATACTTAGTAATAAAATTAAAATATAAGTAGAACTTATATCTCTTTACTACTAGCTTTAAGTTATATACTACTAGTTACTAAATTAATTATTTAATTACTTATAGTAAGTATATTATTACTTCTACTATCCCTAATAAGGAAGATAGCTCTAAAAGTTACTATACTACTATCTTTTCGCCTAACGTTTCTACTATAGTTTAATATTATAATAAATACCTCTATTATACTCAGTAAGTATTCCCCAGTTATATTACTACTATACCTACTACCTCCTTATCTTATACTAAAAGTAATATCTTACCTACTACTACTTTTACCTCTAAATAGGTAATTACTAATCTTAGTAATATTATATAGATAATAGTAAGTTCTCTTTCCTTCTTTTTTTTCCTTTCTTTTCTAAACTATTTTACTAATTTCTTTTTAGTAGAATACTATTATATACTTTAGTAGTTATATTACCTCCTATAACTATTATAGCTATATTCTTAATATTACTGAAACTAGTTTACTTATTTATTACCTTTATATTCTTACTACTCTCTACTCCCACTAATAATACCTCAGCTAATAATTAGCTATATCTATCTCTATTAAAGATAATAATAAAGAGAGTAAGGAAGATAAAGAGGAGTTTATAGATATAGTAGAGAAAGAGAAGGAAGATAATAATCTTTTTATTAAGAAGTAGTTTTATAGTTCTATATTTATATAATTTAGAGGCTATTTTATATTCTATTTATAGTCTATATAACTTTCTATTATTAGTATATTAATATTAGTTTATTATTTTTATAAATATTTCTATATTATAATTTAAAATATAATATTATTTTATTATTAATAAAGCTCTCTAAAGATTCCTAGGTTAGTATATTATAGTTTCTCTATTTAACTAATATAGTTTAATTCTACTTCTACTTAAGAATGTTCTTTACTATAAGAATCTCTTTAACTTTCTATTCCTTCTAAACCTCACTATCCTCCGTCACTAGAATAAGGATAGAATTAGGATAGATATTTATATAATATTATAAGAATAAGGAAATATTCTTAGTCTATTTAATAAAGTTAATATAGAATATTAAGTAAATACTAAGGAGGATATCTAATATAATATTAAGTAAGTTTAGTATATTAATAATATAGTATTGATAAGTTATTTAGTTAAACGTCTTACTTAATTAGTTTATCTTAATATATTATAAAGAAAACTAAACTTTATTACTAATTTAGAACTTCTCTGCTACTTATTATATCCTATTAACTTCTATCTTATTATACTACTGAATATAAGCTATTATTATTTAAGCTAAAACTATATCCTCCTTAAAATAAATAAGAAATATTAAAATCTACCTTAAGTCTAAATTTATAGAGAATCTTTCTACTATAGTATATAAGATAAATATTATCTTAAAGTTATTTAGAAACTTATTAGAATTTACTTTAATTATAGAAAAGTTCCTATTATTAAATGCTAGTTAGTATATAATAATATATAATAGCTAACGTGGTTGATAAGCAAGCTGCCCAGACAAGCAAGCTGCCCAGGCCTTATCACGCTTTAAAAGCTAATTTTTAAGTATTTTTAAAACGTTTAAATTT